>CABHPQ010001223.1:0-50859 GCA_902168405.1 Peromyscus aztecus
CACACACACACACACACACACACACACACACACACCCCTTTCTGAGCACTGAGATTATAGAGATGTGCTACCATGCGTGGCCCCAGGAATTGCTCTTCTGCTGAAGTTGAAAACCAGTGACCTAAAGGAAAAAACCAAGATGTGACCTTATATGATTTCATTGTAAATGTAAAGTATATGCTAAAATAATGTCGTCAGTTCAGCCAAATGCCATTATGATCTGTAAGGTAATGTGGGATTGCTGATATGCTTGCCAGATGTGCTAGTTCTGTCCTGTGGCTGTGATAAGACACCGTGACCAAGGCAACTTTGAAAAGAAAACTGAATTTAGGGCTTATGGTTCCAGAGGGGTAGAGTCCATGATCATTGGGGAGCATGGCAACAGTTAGTCAGGCATGGCGCTGGAACAGTAACTGGATCTTACGAGTTGAGACAACCACAAGGCGGGGGGGAAGGGGCATGTAAGTGAGTGAGTGTGAGAGAAAGCATGCTAACTGGGAATAACATGGGCTTTGTAAACCTCAAAGCTCACCCTCAGTGACACAGCTCCTCTCACAAGGTCACACCTACTAACCTCCCCAAATAGTCCCACCGAATGTGGAACAGGCATTCAAACCGAGCCTATGGGGAGCATTCTCGTTCAGATCACCACACCAGAGCATAACATACTCTGTATTTTCCTGCTGTGATATCATCTTACCCCGCCATGTACATTAAATACAAGAGCTCCAGGTTTAAGAGCCATGCCAGCCTAGTCCCAGATGCATTTTGGTGAGTTTCCATGTCCAGACACATGGCCGAATTTGCTAAAAGTCCCCTTGTGCCCATCATACCCTCTGCCCCATTTTCTACTCCTTTCAAGCTTCTCATGTCTTTGTTAGCAACTATAGGCACAGAAAGTTTCCTTTATTATCTCAATGGCATCATAGTGGACTGGCTGATTCCTTTCTTCAGCAGTTCTTCAGGGACTGTGATCCAGCCGTGGAAGAACCATTGCTTCAGCCTTCTGACAAAGGTATGGTTCTTAGAAGGTCATCATGGCTTCTTTTTTTAGTTGAAACTGAAAAATCTCGGATGTTTCCACTTGATTTAATTGTCTCACCATTTCTCCAGCAAGGTCTAGCTTGTTTATTAAGTGAGTTCCATAACCTTGTGCCTTCGCCCCCTCTCAGGGCAAACACAGATAATGTTGACTCCGTCTTTGTAAGGACAGACCACACAAGCAACATCAAATACAAGTTCTGCACCATAGCAGCACACTGAGCAATCAATAGGCAATCACTTTGGTTTGTGCTAGATTCAGCCTTTGGCTTTTATAGACCTGATAAAATTAGTGACAATGGATGAACAACATAGATCACAACAGTATTCTTTCTTTCTTTCTTTTTTACTAATGTTCTAAAATCCAGTCTGTGAGAATATAAGCTGGGCTATCTTCCCATCAAGGCACAGCACTGCCTTTCATCATCTCTCCAGAATTATCAGGGACTACGGGGGTCCAGCCCCTCGACAGTCCCCTCCCAGGGTCTGGGAAGAATCTACAACCAGCTGATAATTAATCTTTGAAGAAAAGAAATGAATCTATGTACATGAAATTCCTTAGTCCATACACTTTATTCTTCTGGGTCAGTTCTCTCTACATAGCGTCTATTCTGCTCTCATGTCTAGCTCCTTTCTTGCCTGATTTCTCTCTGTATTTATCTACTGTCCCCTCTAGGTTCTATCTTAATTCCTTCATCTAGTTCTGTCCCTTCTAGGTTCTCATCCATCTAGTTCTTTCCCATATCAGCTCCTCTCCCATCTCCGTCTCTCTCATCTTGTTCTTCCCCATCTGGCTCTTCCTCATCTTCCATCTCGTTCCTCTAGTACTCTCTTCTAGCCCTTCAGTCTACTTCTTCCCCATCTCAGTTTGTTCCTCTCAAGTTCTTTTTTTTTTTATTTTTTGTTTTTTCGAGACAGGGTTTCTCTGTGTAGCTTTGCGCCTTTCCTGGAACTCGCTTTGTAGACCAGGCTGGCCTTGAACTCACAGAGATCTGCCTGCCTCTGCCTCCCGAGTGCTGGGATTAAAGACGTGCGCCACCACCACCCGGCCCTCTCAAGTTCTTACCCATCTAGTTCTTCCATTCTCTTTTCTCTTCTCTGTCCTCCACGGTCCCCCTAAGTCTCCCAGGGATCCATTTATAAACCCAAGCAATAGCAAGCCCCTGGTTGAGCAAGGTCACCAGGCTTGAATTCTACAGGGTCATAAAGGCAGGTAAGAATTTTCCTCAGGCAGTGACCATCTGACTTTCTTTTATAATCCAAAATGGGAGTGGTAAAAGAGAAGATCAACTGAGTGGTAGTGACTGGTTAGAGTATCAAAAAGGGGATCTGTGTGCTCAGTCTACATTCCCAGAAGTGGTTAGGAAAGAAGTTAGGGGTCTATTAGTAAGGTTGTATAAGAAAGGAGGGTCCAAGCTAAACTGTATAAAGCTAGGTGGTGTCTCCTTGTGGAATTAAATCAGGAGACTTGCATGTGGGTTGAAAGTGGCTAAGGGAGATATCTGATTCCAGAGAAAGCCTTTCCTGAGGCTGTTCTCCAAATACCTGGAATGTGTATGTCCAGAGAGTGATCAGTCCACACTGTTAGCCCTTCTTAGGAAAAGTCAACTGGGAAAACACACATGATTTTCATAACAGAATACAGCTGATATATAACATGCCAAATAACACCAAAAACTCCTTGGAATTTGGCTTCCTCTGGAGGAATTCCCTGGTTCCTCCAGGTAGTGACTTTGCCATAACCAGCTGAGTTCTTATGATATATTCCTGAGGCCTGCAGCACAGAATGAACTTTTCTTTCTTGACATATTGTGGTTTTTGTGTAGCCATTCCTTACATACAGAGGTGAGTTTCAAATCTGAGTGGTTAGGAGTATTTACAGAGTTGAGAATTATAAGGAACTTAGGGCATTGTTTAGTCAATTTTCATCCCAAGAATTTCCTTCCTGCTTATAGCTTGGATTGCAACTCAGTGCATGGAATAGATAAATAAAGCAGGTAGAAACTAATTCCTGCGTGCTGGGTGTGAGGGCCACAGTTAACTCCTATGTGCTGGGTGTGGGGGCCAGTAAGGTTTCCCGGAACCATCTTCCTGACACCTGGTGGCTGCCTTCTCAGGCTAAATGCTTGATTTGGAGATCCCCACAGTGACCATATGGTTCCCAGTGGGTTCCCTCCCACTTAGAATCACTTGGCCTGGCTTGTTGCTCTAGGGGTGGGGAACCTCTTCGTATCACTTGACCCCAGGCATGGGACACCTCCTTCTATGTAATATGCCATGTATACTGTATGGAACAATTCCGATTACATTTTTCAAATACCTGATCTTGTTTTACTGTGACCATGCTACATCTGGTGGCCTCTTGTGTTCTCCCATTGTCTTCAGCTTCTCTAATTATACAGAACGTTTAGAAGCACTTGCCTGCATCAACACAGTCATATGTAGCAAGGTTTACTCTCCAAGTAAGCTATATAGCCAAGCGAATACTCAACGTGTGTGGCATTGGATGAGATTGAATGCACTTGAGAAGATTAACTTTCAGAATTAAGTTCTGTGTTTTGGCTTTGATGGTGAAAAAAATCATTCAGCATGTTTGGGGCGAGATTGACTATCAAATGTCACCATTTCCTAGTGTTAGTTTTATAACTTTCATCCTCTTGATGACGTTTTTTAGGATATGTAGAGTGTTTTCAATAGAAATGACTTTTATTTCTTTGTAATAGAAACATGTTTTTATTTTCTGTTCCACGTTCAGCATTGGAACAGAGCTATAAAGTGGTGCTGTTTAATTTTATTAGAAGAAGCTTTTTTCCTAAAGTTAAGTGGGTAACAGCAACAATGAGACAACACACAGATACTCACAATCATCATTATGTGGAGGGTATAGATCTGATATATAGATGCCTTAGTCACTGTTCTATTGCTGTGTAGAGACACCATCACCAAGGCAGCACTTACAAATGATAACGTTTCATTGGGGGCTTGCTTACAGTTTCAAAGGTCTAGTCCATTATTATCATTGTAGGAGCATGGTGGCAGGCAAGCTTGGTGCTGAGAGCTACATACTGATCAGAGACAGACAGACACAGAGAGACAGACAGAGACAGACAGAGATAGATGAGATAGATGAGCTAGATAGATAGATAGACAGATAGACCAACCTGGCTTGGGCTTTTGAAACCTCAAAGCCCACCCCAGTAACATACTTCCCCCAACAAGGCCACACCTTCTCCAACAAGACTACACCTCCGGATTGTTTCAAACAGTTCCATTCCCTGGTGACTAAGCATTCAAACATACCCATCTATGGGGGTATTGTTATTCAAACCATCACAGTAGATTAAATGCGTTGTGGTCATGGGGAGCTTGTGCCAGCAACACTTATTCAGTGTCTGCAAAATGACAGGTGGGGGAGGGGACTTGGGGCAATGGGAGACCTTTCATGAGTAGCCTAAAGCTAGGAGGTACTGGATTGAACAAACTGGAACATCAGGACAGATGTTTATGCATTCATTCAGTTATATTTCTATTTTGCAGTGTTGGGGATCAAACTCAGGCTTTTATGTATGCTAGGCAAGTACTATGCCACTGTGCTACATCCCTAGCCAAGGTCAGATATTTAAATTGATGGAATCAGGGAAGCTTAAATACAAGTTTGTAATTCTCAGTCCTTGTGAGAACTAAAACCTAAAATAAAACAAAGAAACAGTATGGTTAGATGCCTTTAGGGAAAGCTAACAAATTTGAGAGCATTGTCGCCAGAGTGAGAGGACATCAGAAATAAAACATATTTACTATCAACTATCTTTTTAAAAATTGTATTTGGCAGGTATGATGTTGTGTCCCTTTAATTCCAGCACTTGGTGGTAGTGGCAGGCTGATCCCTGTGAGTGGGAGGCCAGCGTGGTCTACATAGAGAGTTGAGGACCAGCCAGGGATGCATAGTCTAAACAAAGTATTTTATTTTTACTGGTTTCCAAAGAATTAGGCTTGGTTATAACATTTTTCAACCTTCGGTTTTGCTATTTCTCTGGTTATTTTTTGGTAACTGATACAAACTAGAATCATCTGGAACAAGATCCTCAATTGAGACATTGACCTTCATTAGCTTGGCCTGTGGCCATGTCTTCGGGGCAGTTTCTTGATTCGTGACTGATGAGGGAGGACTCAGGCCGCTGTGGGTAGTTCCAACCCCTGGGCAGGTGGTCCTGGGTCAGATGAAAAAGCAAGATGAGAATGGTGTGGGAAGTGAGCCAGGAAGGAAGCAGCACTCCTCTGTGCTGTGGTTGTTCCCGCCCTGGCTCTCCTCACAGACAGACTGTGCCGGGTAAACCCTTTGCTCTCCCGGGTTATATTTGGTCAGGGTTTCATTGCAGCAGCAGGGAAGCCAACCTTGCTCCCTTCTTCCCTGCTTCCCCTCTCTCCCTTGTTCCCCGGACCCCAGTGCTTTCCTTCACACCTTTCATAGTACATGTGCCCTGTAGCCAGAAGATTTCCTGTGTCCCAGCCTGCCAGTGGTCGGGATACATCTCTCCCACTCGCGTCTCCCAAGTAAACACACAGAGGCTTATATTAAAATAACTGCTTGGCCATGGCTCAAGCCTTTTGCTAGCTAGTTCTTATTATCTTATATTAGCCCATAACTATTAATCTATGTATCGCCACGTGTTCTGTGGCTTTACCTGCGTCCCATTACATGTTGCTCCTTGGGCGGCTCACTGGCATCTCTCCCCGCCTTCTTCCTGTCTCTCTCTTTGAATTTCCCGCCTGCCTCTAAGCTGCCTTGCCATAGGCCAAATGGCTTTATTTATCAACCAATCAGAGCAACACATATTCACAGCATACAGGAAGACTGACATTCCCCCATCAGTGCCCCTTTATCTCCTATTCTAAATACCTCTTCCCCTTTTGTGGTCCATGATTTTATGTCAGTTGATACAAGAAAGTTATCAGAGAAGAAGGAATGACAGTTGAGAAAATGCCTCCATAAGACTGGCCCGTGCGCAACCCGTGGGGCAGTTTCTTTATTAGTGATTGACATGGGCATGGCCCGTGAGGAAAGCAGACTGAGCCAGCCGGTAGCAGGGCTCCTTCATGGCCACTGCTTAGGTTCCTGCCTCTAATTTCTGCCCTGACATCCCCTTCGTGATGGCCTGTCATCTGGAATATGGAAGCAAACCTTTCTGCCCCAAGTTGCTTTTGGTTCTGTTGTTTGTTACTGCAATAGAAACCCTATTTGAGTCAGAAATACCAACATTCATAGCTGGTACCTACCTGTACAACTCCTTGTGTACATACACACAAACTTTAAAAGTTAGGAGCTGAGTATGAGAGAGAATATGTGTGTAGTGTTAGTATTTCTGAGACTGGGGTGCGTGACTCAGTGTACTGTTTGGTTCCACCTGTTTCCCTGCAAATCTCATCATTTTATTTTAACAGCTGAGTAAAATTCCATTGTGTGGATTATTTTTCTGTTGATGAACATCTAGGCTGGTTTCTTTTTCTTTTGTGAATAGAGGAGCAATAAACATGACTGTGCAGGTATCTCTGTAGTGGGATGTAGAATCCTTCCTATGTGCTCAGGAGTCATGTAGTTGGGACACATCAGGGTAGTTCTATTTCTAGTTTTTTTGACAAGCCCCATACTTACTTCCATAGGATTAAACTAGTTTACTTCTCTGCCAGCAGTAATAAGGGCTCTGTTTAGTTTTATTTATCTTGTGAATTGAATCAATTTTGTTTTTCAGGGGATTGATATGTTTAAATATTTTGATGTTAACAGTGAAAAGCACTTTGAATGGACCAACTAATAGTTATGGATGAAAAACTCAATCTCAAACGGAGTTACTAGTATAATATTTAAAATGATTAGGAACCCTAGTTTTTTCTAAACAGTAGAAGTAGTCTACTTGTCTGTAGGATTTTATCCACCCTGTGAGCCATTGTCCTACTGCTGAATTAGCTAAATAATGGCTACAACATTTGTTATTGACACCTCTGTCATCCAAACAGATAGTGTCTTGTGTGTCTATGAACTGGGGTGATTAGAGTGACAGTGTCATGAGGCTGATGTGCTGAAGAGTGTGAGTGCTTGTGCGTGTGTGTGTGTGTGTGTGTGTGTGTGTGTGTGTGTGATGGCTGTGATGGCTAATCTTGGCTGTCCAGTCAACATACCTGGAAAGAGGGAACCTCAGTTGGGATTCCCTTCCATCAGATTGACATGTGGGCGTGTCTGTGGGACATTTTCTTAATTGCTAATTGACATAGAAGGGCCTGGTGCACTCTGGTTGGTGCCATCCCTGGGCCTGGACTGTGTAAAAGAGGGAGCTGCTGAGCAAGCCATTTTTCTTCTGTTGCATTTTTCTGTTATTTCCAGGTTCCTGCCTTGGCTGCCCTCAATGGTGGTGTAACTTTTAAGTGACACAAACCTTTTTTCCTCCAAATTGGTTTTGGTCAGTATTATCACAGCAACAGAAGCTAAAATTGTGTGCATGTTGTACGTGGGACTCATACATGCACGCAGTTCTAGTTTCTGAAGTCAACCTCAAGTGCTCTTCAGGTACTGTGTACTTTTTTATTTTTTGAGACAGGGTCTCATTGACCTGGAGCTTGTTGATTAAGAAAGGCTGGCTGTGCTGTAAGCCCCAGAGAACTGTCTGTCTCTGCTGCCACAGCCAGCACTGGGGTTGCAAGTGCACTCCATCATGCCAAGATTTTTGTGGGAGTTCTGAAGATCCAATTCTGGTCCGCATGCTTACAGAATCAACACTTGACTGACTGAGCTGTCTTCCTGGCTTCAAGAAATGTGTGCTTACTGAGGAAAATCGTTAGCCTGCGTGTTGTTCTCAACACCCTGGCGGTTAGTCTCAAGACTGGATTCCCACATGGCTAGTCCCTCACTAGCACTGTTGGCATTACTGGGTTATACGGTGGCACCATAGTCCCCATCTCATTAATCAATGCCACTGGGATTTGTGTATATTTTGTCCATGCTCTGATTTATTATTCGAATACTTTGAGAAGGCTCCTTGAGTCTTATTTCACAGATGAGGACTCTGTGAGCCAATATTGGGCAAAGAGCTTCAGCTCAAGAATTCAACAATTAGGCTCCAAAGTCCATGTTTGGACACCTGGCTGGCCAGTCAGTGGGGACAGGGGAAAAGAGTATAGACATCGCTCTGTAGCTGTTCCCAGTTTGGGTGGAGGGCATGTCTTGCATGGTATAGGGAAGAGTGAAAGGAATAAAATACAGTCCCAGGGGTAAGTCTGTGAGAGAGCTTGGGAAGCCTAGGAGATTCATATAAGTGACTTAGCAGTTTAGTTAGAAAGGAGAGGCCTTCCTCGGAGGCAGAGTTGCGGGTGGGCTGCATGTCAGTCAGACAAGGGCATTGCTGGCAGAAGGATGATGTGTGCATAGGAGCAGGTCAGCAAATGCTTCTTGTACAACTGCTGTCCTTCAGCTTCAGCTTGAACATGCGTTGGGGGTTGGGCGTCAGTTGTGGAGGGGCTGTCTGCTGGAGAGGATACTGTGTTCTCTCTCATAGATGATGATGGGGAGCCGTGAGAGGGTTGATGATTACTGCTGCAGTTGCAACCCTATCCTTCAGTTTCCTGACTATAAAATGGGGTTGACTGACAGTGCTCTGTAAGAATGAGATGAATCAATACTTGATGAAATGAATCCTTGCCTCTAAAGTGTTTAGAGCCGTCTGTGGCACACAGCAAGTGTAGACTGTTATGGTCCAACTGCTGTAAGAGGGACTGCCATTACAGGCCATCATAGTTGATTATTTTCTGCACTACATTGTTACCATGTAGGTTTTACCACTCCATTTTGTTTACACTGATGCAGGTGGGACTAGATAACACCCTGGCATGTGTCACTGGAAGATGCTTTGTTTCCTCCCTGTGAGGAGGTGATTGCTGTTGCCATGTGCATTTGATGGATCTGGGCTCTTGGAGCCAACAAGCATTGTTAGCGGAAAGGATAATGGCAATGGGTAGGGTGATAGATGTGGTGACTGGTGACAGAGTTGTTGTCAACTGGTGATGTGGGGGACAGGAGGAGCAAAGCAAAATTCAAATTGCCATAAACCAGAGAAAGAAAAATGAAATGGTTTGCAACATGAGTGACTTTAATTCTGGTATTAGTTGTTGGGTGTTTGGTATGGTGAAGAGTGATGACATATTGAAGGATGAGGTCTTTTTTTTTTCTTGCTTTCTTTTTAAAGGAAGGAGTAGATTAGAAGCAGCTTAAAATGCTTTGTGGTTAAACTGCTGAGGGCATTGCTGTTTTCTCCCATCATTTCTGCTGTACCACTTGAGGTTTTGAGGTTGGCTATGCTCCTGAAACTACTCTTATCATCCTAAAAGACAAAAGAGAAATAGTGGCCCTTTTTTCATGGTGAGTAATTTCTGATGTAGTCACTGAGGCATTAAGACTGCAAAAATAAGCCCCGTAAAACACATAGTTGACAGTTTGGTTTCTTATCTAGCCTACCAGCTTACTTCCAGTTTGAATTCTTGAAGAGACCGCATGCTAACTTTATTGATCTGGAGACAGGCTTCAAGCTAGGGTTGCTTCCATATTTTCAGTGTTCCTTAGAGCTCATTTATCACAAAGACATACCTACCTTGTTTTTGCACAATAGTGCAAAGAAATACGTATTTAAGCTTAACATAAATCCTTAGTTTAGAAGGCAGTGTGTTAGCCTAAAAATTCCTATTTAAGCTTGGAAAATGGGTTTTCCACACTGGCCATCTGGTAGAAAGACATTCTTCCATAGAAAGAAAGGGCCCTATGAGGTAAGATGTTGGCACCTGCTACCATTGTGTTTCCCAGCAGTCTTTTTCTCCAGACATTGAGTACCCATTGAGCCAAACTGGACAGCTATTTCATTGGGAATGGCACAAAGTTGACATTCTCTTGTATGAAGAGACTTTTCCTTCATCAACTGCAGGGAATAATACTTCCTTCCCCCAAAAAGATAGAATAAATGCTAAATTCTTTTGCTGTGTTGTTAGTTTTTTGATTCAGAGCTTCTGTTATTGTACCTCCTGTGTGCAAAATGAATTACTTTATTTTAAAAATGATTTTTTGGTCATTGGTGTGGGCCCATAGAAATGTGTGTGCTCTGTTGTGTACCCACTGTCCTTTTGGTGGTACTGTTGCCTCATAGTGAGCTAGTGAGACACCCTTCACACTCGTACCCTCTTTGAGATGACAACATTCAGCATAAAGCAGATGCCTCCATGCTTTTAGACATAGAAGTTTGCCCCAAGATCACAGTTTGATTTTTCTGCCTCACATCTGTAATCAGCCATTATTTAAAGGAATTCTGCTTCTTTTTAAGGGTAAATGGTAATTAGGAAGCAGCATCTTGGCACTGTTGCTGGGAGTGGTGTCTAGGTCAGCAGATAGATGTTTATGCAATTCTTTTGCACTCATGTATATGTCCATTAATTATATTCTTCCTATTTCCAATTTAACTTTTCCATTTCACTTAAAATTAAGTTTATTAATTTCATGTTTATCTAATTTCTACTACGTGATCTTTAATTGTTTTATAGTTTTTTTTAACTTCAGAATATGTTCTGTGTGACTTAAAAATCATTCTTTCTCTTTAAAAAGAAGTCACTTCTTTAAAAAAAAAAAGCAGCCACTGCTAGTAGTTTCCCTAGTCATGATATCATGGTATTTTTTTCTTTTATTTTTTATTCCTGAGTGTGTATGCATGTGTATGTTGTGAGTGTAGGTGTGTGTGCCACAGCATGTATGTGGAAATCATCAGCGTTGTGGAGTCAGTTCTCTCCTTCCACCTTTTCATGAGTTTTGGGGTCAGATTTATCTCACCAGGCTCGGGTGGCAAGTTCCTCAGCCCACTGAGCCATCTTGCTCATTCTTCTGTTGGTAATATATGCTCTTTCAACGAGTCTTCATTTTGAGTTTCTTCTTTTTGAATTTCATATTTTGAATGTGTGATACAATGACATTTTAATACTTAACAACTATTAACAAACGTGCAGAAATTTGTTCATCTTCATTTGTGTATATTGTCTTTACCCTCAGCTATTTCTTGCTAGTTGCAGTCTTTGAATTTTTTAGTTTTGCAGAGGTTTGCAAATGCATGAATCTTTTTCCCTCTAATTTCACATAAAAGACAGAGTATTATATATTACACACCCTTTACTTACTTGCCTCCCTTTGCCTGACAGACCCTGGAGGTTACCTGATAACCCCATAGCTTCTCAAACTCTCATTGTGTGGCTTTGCTATAGTTTATTGAGACAGTCACTCATTAATAGACATCTGTGCTATCACCAGCTTTCATGCTGTTGTTTACTCATTATTCCCATGAGTAAATATGTATATGGCACTTGTCAATGTATACTTTTTTGATAATAGTAGCACAGACTTATTTTTAAACAATTCTTTAGTATACATATATCTTTACCATTTACTAAACCAAAAAGCAAATTTGCATCCTAAAAAGATGGATGTGTTGCATATGAGCAATCATTTTTAACATTGAAAATTAAATCCCTCCCCAAGAGCAATAGACTATCTAACAAAAACTCCATTGCCAGCCTTGGGAAATCTCCCTTCAAGTTGTTGGTCAGGGGATCCAAGAGACTCCCAAAACAATATTGGATATTGCTGTTGTCCTTAGTTACTTCCTAAAACTTTAAGGTAAGACCCTGTTGCTGAAGAAGATACAATACACTTTATACAAAGAACTTTGAAGAATTTAGTTGGAACTGTTCTGAAAGCCTCCTCCCTCAAGACGAGCTTTCACAGTATCCAAAGGAGCTATGCAAGTTGCCATGGGAGAAAAGCAGTCAACACTCCTACCCGGCTGTAAAGTATACAAACCACAACAGTGACCAGCACAGCAGGTTATCACCAAGGGTGCAATAGTGTCTTTATTACTTGAGAGTAACCAACAGCCTTAGAATTGGACTTAAGGCCCTCTTCATGGGAGAGAATTCATGCGGTACTATTAACCTGGCCAAGAGCCTATGGCTGGTGAGATCATAGGCTCTAGAGGAGAGCCTACTACAGCCACTTTCCTAAAACAGTATAATTCCTAACTGCATTCTAAATGATTATCCTTATACCCACCAACAAGTGTAGCTCCCACCCCTCATCAAAGAAGCTTGTTTGTGCAGCAGATGGAGAGCACTATAGAAACCTACAACTGCTCAAAATGTAGAAAGGAACAGACTGTAGGGTACCCAACACCAATTAATATGTCGGCAACACAGCCTTATACCTAAGGGTCAGGCAACATCCAGGGAGAGGGCTCAGAAAGATTCTGAGAGCCAGAGGACCAGGATGTCTGCTGTGAGATAGTATCTTCTACCAACGACAGGGAAGCTGTACCCATCCAATCTTAAAAATACAGTTACTTAAACAAGACCTGCACATTGACAACACCGGCTGACATGCCAGCATGGATGGGGAAATCCCCAGAGCCTCGCCCCTTAGATGGCTGCTGAGAGAGGGGGAGAGAGTCAGTTATCTCTAGGGATGAGACTCCTGGTAGGTTATCCAATCCCAAGGGGTCAGCCTCAAACACTACTGAATGCCACTAGGAGCAGGCCTTGGAGAGTTGTCCGGTCCCACTTCTGGTTCCCTCCTCACTGTCTTTTGCTTCTTGAGTGTGCACAGCCATGGTGTGCACAGTCCCCTAGAGCCTGTTTGCAGTCCTGTCCCTCCATGCTGCTCACATTAATAGGGGTAGCTGCCTGAGGCTAGGAGATAGATGTACTGGGATGAGGGACCAAGGATCCTCCATCAAGTTCTCATTTGTCTTGCAGATCTATTGCTTAGAACATAAATCAGGAAACTTAAAATCAACCCCACTCATACTTTGTATGTGTGGTTTAAATAGGTAAATATATACCTCGTTAAAAAACATCAGCTGGTTAAAGTGGACTAACAATGTGTTTTCATTTTTCCCTTCTCTTTTGTCCCATCCCTCTTTTCAGGTACTTGATATATCCTAATTTCTTGGATGCCTCTGAGATAGATTTTACTGTATTTTAAAATAGTCTTTGCAGACCTTGGTGTTCGCTGTGTGGTGTGCATGGTGTACGTAAAGTGGCCTTGTTCTTTTAAATAGCCATGTGCTATGAACCTTTTAATGACTTATGAAAACTAGAATTTTTTTGTAGTTTGATTGAAATGTTAATTCTGTCATGATTGGAAAGCTGCTTAAAAACACTAGGAAGGTGTTTAAGTTTTAGAGTTATTTTATATAAAGTGCATATAGCTGTAGCCTTCAAAGCAAATTATCTTTAATGAAATTTTCTAAAGCCTGGGTCAGCTCTGCTGTATTGCAGTTTAGACTACATGGAGAATTTGTATAGAAAGTGGTTATTAGTCATTGGGTTATCAGGTAGATTGTGAGTGTGATGCATGTAAAGTGAATAGACTTTAATTAGGTAGATAAATCATGCTCAGTGTCTGGTGTTCAGAAATATGAAGTACAGGGTTTCTGAGGGGTGTTGGAGAAGGCATGAGGAGTGTGTTCTGGGTGTGCTGTATAGTGTGGACGTTACTGTGTTTTATAGCTTCTTGGTCTAGAGTTATTTTGTATGGCCACCTGGTGTTAAGATGTCTCATATTTTGTCCTCACGAAAGGCTCTTAGAGATCTAGAGTTTGTTCAAAAGTAGAAGCTTTAGAGCAGCTGCTCACCTTGTATGTGCGTGCGCACACATTCACGCTTGTGCGCATGTTAAATACTGCGTCACTTTTATTGTTGAACCTTTGCTCAAACTGCCGTCAGCACTGTGATCATGGTATGACCTCTGTTATGGCAAAGGAAAGGAGAAAGTGGAATTTTAGTTTTGCTGTACAAGGAATTGAGCCCTCTCCAACCAGCTGTAGCAGAAGCTGGGAGCGTGCTGCAAGGGTCATTAAGTATCTGATGGGAGAATACACTTAGGTTTGCTGCTCTGCTGGGGAGCTGGAAGCAACAGCTGTCTTTCTCCAGCTACGCCCCACCTTCTCTCCTCCTGCCACCTAGATCCTCAGGAGGGACCCCTCCCTTCATTCCTGAAATCTCTTCTCCCACCTGGGGCACAGGTCCACAAGCCTGCTGTGGGAGGCGCCAGTGTGTTGTGTACACAGGGAAGCAAAGGTGTTAGCTCGCCCACAAGTCTGTTGTCTTGCAGGAAACTCTCCTGAGCCTGGTCCCAAGGCAGTGGGAACATGCCCTAAGGGGTTAATTAAATGCACCAGCCCAATCTTTATAAATACTGCCCTGTTTTTCCTTACTGGGAATCTCCTACCATGCCAAGGCAAAAAAAAAGGTCATTGCTCACTGAGCTATCTGCAGAGATCTGCATGTCTGTAATGATCTCAAAATTAAAAGCATAATTAAAGCAAGAAGTTAATGTAGCAAGCCGAATCTAGCCTCCTACCATTAAGTAGTTTTGTGTTCCACATCTTACATAGTGGCACTATGATCTCCTCAGCTACTCCACTCTGCATCTGGAAAGTTCTCTAATCTAGCAACCCTTTGCTCCATCTCTGTTATCAGGTGGTTATTGTTTTCCCTAGCTAGGATGCCACACTCACCTCTCTGTTTTGTTCTCTACCAGGGTCACCTCCCTACTGAACCTGGTAGCCCCTGCTCACTTTGTTTCTATAACTTCCCGAGAGTTAGTCTTCATTCATGTATCTGAGCCTGATATTCCTCTGCTCACAGTTCTTGAGTGCCTTTTAATCATTGTGGTAAAAGGCTGTACTCTAGTTAAGTCTGCCTGGGCTGCTGGTGGAGACTGATGTATGTTTCACCAGTGCCCTCTGGTGGTCATTCTGCTCTCACATTTGGGGACCTCTGGCTCTGCTTTCCATTATTTCCATTGGGGCCTTGCCAGAAACATCGAGCGCCTACTTCTGCCGGTGAAACTCAATTGTGCCGTCCTTCTAGAGTGACAGGATGCCACCCTTCAACTCCTCTCCCAAGTCCCATGGTCATACCAGAATGTTCTACCTATGGCTGCTGGTTCCTTTGCCGCTCTGTCTCTCAGGACCTCAGGTGGTTTCTTTCTTAATTCTCTTTGTGACTTCACATCCCAGCAGAACTTCTAGCGTGCAGTAGAAAATGTTTGTTACTAACTACTGATGACTTTTATTTTAGCTATTTACCGTTTATTTTGTTCTAGAATAATCTTGATTTCATAGTAGCAGTAGTTTGAATAATATGCAATGTCTGTACAATAAAGCCAGTGAAATAACAACACTGAAAAATCATGTATGCAGACAAAACTAGATGATTTGATAATTTATTTCCTTTTTTGGCACACATGAGTTCTCTATTTCTGAGTCACATCCTAAACAGGAAAACATTTAAGGAATTATTATTATTATTATTATTATTATTATCTGTGTGTATGCGACATGTGTGGGGATGCTTGTGGAGGCCATTGGTTTCCCATGCAGCTGGAGTCACAGATGGTTGTGAGCTGCCTGAAGTGTGAGCTAGGAGCTGAACTCAGGTCCTCTGGAAGAGCAGCAAGTGCTCTTCCCTGCCAAGCATCTTCCCAGCCACAGGCAAATGTTTGAAAAGGATTAATGTGTTTCAGTAGCATTTCTCTGTAGTGTTGCTCCTGTGTAGAGTAGCTTGTTTTCCACTCCCTCACTCTCTGCTCTCTTTCACTCCCCCACCAGCCAGAAGGGCATGTTTACTGATAGTTCAGCAGAACACAGTGGCCTAGTCAGTGCTTTGCCTCTCTTGGTCTCAGATCACATTGGGGCGGTAGCTATGATCTATGCTCTTGTGTATCCAGGCTGCCAGCAGCACACCATTTGAGTCCACAAATGAACATAGGCCACATGAGGATTTTGGATAATTATAACTTTAAAATCATTGTTTTAGGTATTAAAAAAAAAAAAGGGTATAGAAATGTGTAAGTCCCTTTCCCCTCTACCCAGCTTTAACCATGAACTTAAGGCCACTCTGATTTCTCCCTCTTATCTACCTCAACTCCCCTCTTCCATGAATCATGAAATTTCCTTTTCTTTTACCTTGTGAAATGTAGGTAATTTCTTACTGGGAATTAAGTATTTCAAGAAGAAAAAAGACCACTGAGATATAATTCATATGCTATACAATTAACCCACTTAGAAAATCAGCCCAGCGATGTTTGGTGTGTTCATAGTTATGAAGCCATCTGTTGTGTGACAAAACTTTTCCTGGGAAGATACAACACATACATCTACTCTCCTCCACCCCCAGATAGGGACCCCAGAGCAGACCCTAGTATGGACACCACCAAAATCCAACTTGGTGAACCAGTGAGTTTTACTGGGGTTACTTACAGGGATATGGGTGAGGGGTTACTTGGAATAGAAATGACTCGAAGCTGCATCACTAAGGCCTGCCCTAACATGGGTGACAGTTCACAAAACCTGGGAACCTTGAGTATCCTGTACAGCCTGCAAGCAGCTCAACAGGTTGGAGAGTGTCCTTTACAAGTGATTGTGGTCTAAACCCCTTCCAGGCAGCTGGTCTGATTTCAAGAGTCTTCTTTGCAGCCCGTTTTCCTCAAGTCTTTGTAGTTCTGTTCCTCAGGTACAGCGGTTCTCAACCTGTGGGTCATGATGCCTTTGGGGATTGAAGGACTTTTGCACAGGGGTCACCTATGACCAGACAATACAGATACTTACATTACAATTCATAACAAAAATTATAGTGAAGTAGCAACGAAAATAGTTTTATGGTTGGTGGTCATTACAACATGAGCAACTGTATTAAAGGGTCACAGCATTAAGAAGGTTGAGAACCACTGTTGTAGTCTCCAAGGGACTCTCACCTTTTATTGCTTACTCTGGCAGGGAGGGCCCTAGTAGTCACTTTCAGGGACTTCCTGCTTAAGTAGCTTCCTTGTAGGATGGAATGTTCCAATCTTGGAAGAAACTGTTATGCAGTACCATCAACCACAGTTTAGGACATTTCCATCATGTCCAGTTGCCCCATATTCATTAGCATGACTAGTCTACTAGTCTACTTTGTTTGTATAGATTTTCTTATTTTGAACATCATAAGTCATGTAATATGTGGTTCTATCAAACTGGCTTTTTTCACTTAGTATTTTCAAGGTTCTCCCATGCTGTAGCATGTCTCAGAAGTATCCTCTTAGATATCAGTATTATGCACACATACACCACAATTAGTCCACTCATCAGTTGATGGATGTTTAGATTGACCTTTTGTCCGATGTAAGTCTTGCTACACTCCATGATCATTTACAGAGAGTCTTTGGGTAGATAAGTGTTTTTTCAATCTCTCTTGGGTCTGTACCTGGCTGTAAAGTAGTTGGGTTACATTGTGTTTCCATGTGTAAGTTTTGAGGAACTGCCAAACTTCTCTTTTTTTTTTCTCCTCTGTCACATCCCATCAGCAATCCTCAAAGATCCCACTTTTCCCACATGTCCACCAGTGCTTATTACTGTGTTTTGGTTATAGCCACCATAGTCTTAGGTTACTGTGGTTTTGTGCGTTTCATGATAGCTTCTGATGGTGAGCACTTCCAAGTGTTCCTTTCGGCCATTTGTTTGTCTTCATCGGAGAGTTGTGTGTTCCAGTCTTCTGAAACCTACACTGAAAATTAGGTTGTCTGTGGGGCATTTATCCACCAACCCCACAGCTCCCCAGAGTTTTCTCGAGTGCGAGCAGCAGGAAACATTAGATAGAAGGATTTAGATTGCGGAGTTAAACAGATAGAAAATAAAGGATAGCCTCGAGGGGACCTGGAACCTTTTCCAACTCCCTGACTGTCTCTGCCCCAGGGTGTTTATAGAGATGACAAGGGGTGGAGCAAAAGACCTCCCCCCCACCCCCCGCCCCCCAGCAAAGCCAAGTGCAGACCATCTCAGATACCTGCACTCAGGCCGGTGGCCCTAATCATTCTCTATGCGGACCTGCTGGGTAAAGCCACGAGGAACCGGAAAACGGGCTCCCACAGTTGTCTTCTGATTATTGAGTTGTAATAATTCTTTATGTGTTCTAGACACAAGTCCTTTCTCAGGGACATGATTTTCCCAGTATCTCTCAGTTGGTTGTCTTTTCATGTTGCTGATGGTATTAACCAAGAAAGCATCTAATGTGAAATAGGATTAAGGTGGAAGATCTTTCAGTGATCTTATAGAGTGTTAGGAAATGGATTGTGCAGTTTATACATGCTGAGACTGATTTTTTTGTTTTGTTTTGTTTTTTTCCCCCTCATTCAGTCAACTCCAAAGTCTGGCTGATTAATGCCCCCTGAAGTCTTGATTAACCCCATTGAGGAGGCTCCTTTGTTCCTGGATATGGTTATGTTTAAAAACAAAAAACAAACAAACAAAAAACCCAAAATAAAACAAAACCACAAAACGTGTTTCGTTCGTTTCACATAGTTCCCAACTGCTTTTGTAAAAGGAAAGATTGTGGCCAGGAAATTGAGCTGTCACAAGATTTAAAGATATTTGTGCGCACATTTACAAGTAAATTTCTTTAAAAAGATCAATGTACATGGACCGGAAATACTGGCTGCTCTTGTAGAAGATCCAGGTTTGATTTGCAGCATCCACATCCATCTTTAACTCCAATTCTGGAGGGATCTAATGTCCCCCCCCTCTGGCCTCCATGGGCACCAGGCATGTATGTGGTACACAGGCATATAACACACACACACACACACACACACACACACACACACACACACACACAAATAAACAAATTATGGTGTTTGCATGGACCTTTTATAGCACATCCATGCTTCCAGTTAGAACAGTGTTAAAGCATTTAGTCTTTTTTTCTGTATTGGTGATAAAAACCTCATAAGTATGCATGCAGTGATGAGGTTCTTTTAAGTTCCTACTAAGAATTGAAAGGTAGATTCAGTAGGTGGGGACTTGCTATCTACTTTGGAAGGACTTTATGATGTATTGGTTGAAATCAATATTTAATTTATGGGAATAAAGCATATTGAGGAGATTACATTCAGAAAAGGGTGAGTCATCCATACTAGGTGGAGGGCTGGTATGCAGAGGCTAGAGAAATGGTGTGTGACGTTTTTAATTGGGCCCAGAAACATTTCTGCTCATGAATATGGGTCAGCAGAAAAGGCACAATAGATGAGCACAGCCTCCGCGCACCAGAGCAGCTTGAGCTAGTGGAGTCAGATGAGCACTAGCAGGTAGCCTGTGAGATGGATTTAGTTCCCACACAAGGAGCTCGATCTTCATTCACTGGAGATTGTGGGTTGGTTGAAAGCCTTTGAGCCAGGAAACCAACATTGACTGCTTCCTTAAGTAAGGTGCCAGCCATTATGTTACCAGTTGAGGGTTCACTTAGCTGAAGAGATGGGGGCAGGTCTGATATCATAAGCAGCACATGCTGTCCACTGGCAGCCAGTGTCCAGCTGTTCCCTTCTATAGCCATTCTTCGCATTTACTGATCAGTTCCTATTTTGTACCCGTTGTGCTAGTGACTCATCTTTACAGTCATTGAGCTATTTATTATTAATCTTTATTTTACTGAAGAGGAAATTGAGACTTAGCCAAGGTTCAATACTTTGTTGCAGCTTTCACAACTGGTGAATGGTGGAGCTGGGGTTTGGAGGGTAGCCTTGTTATGTTTCTCAGCATATCCTTCTAATGCCAAATGAGTCTGTGATAATGTCACACCACCAGAAACTTCCAGGCCTCTTTGCCATTGGCATGCTGTGTTTGATACCAGGATGCTTGTTTGTAGCTGGATTTTATTTTGGGCTGCCAACCCGTTCCCAAATAAAGACATGGAGACTTATTATTAATTATGAATGCTCGGCCTTGGCTTAGGCTTGCCTCACAAGCTCTTTTAACTTAATTTAACCTGTGTCTCTTCATCTACGTTTTGCCTTGGGGCTTTTTGCCTTCTTTCATTCTGTATGTCCTACTTTCCTGCTTCTTTCATGTCTGTCTGTCTGGCCCTAGTGTCTCTTTTTCTTTCTTTTTTTAATTCTGGCCTAAATTCCTCTTCCTACTTACTCTCTCTGCCTGGAAGTCCCACCTATACCTCCTCCCTTGCTATTGGCCATTCAGCTCTTTATTAGGCACCAGTCAGGTGCCTTAGGCAGGCAAGGTAAAACAGCAACACATCTTCACATAATTAAACAAATGCAACGCATCTTTGCATAGTTAAACAAATACTTCCCAACAGTTGTTCCTTTCTCCTCTGCCTGGCACCTAGCTTCCTGTTCCTATTGCAGCTTCTGGAGGCTCTGGAGTGTCATCTTTCATCCACTGCACCCTTAGAAATTCTCGTGTTTGATGAATGAAGTGAGCTGTGTGTCACGTTTGGTTTTGACTGTTTTCTTAGCCTTTCATCTCTGGCAGCCTTACAGTTCTACATCTGTGCAGTGGTGGGGCAGGCAGACTCTGTGACCTCTACACCCCTCTGGGCCAGTGTTCTCTTCTTAGGGTAAGACATTAGGAAGGATGGGCTTGTGCTTCTGGGATCCTGGACTATGATCGATAAATTGATAAAACCTAACAAGCACCGTACTCTTTTCATTGTTGACTCATCAGCATTCTGAGTATCGTTCATATCCACAATTCTAACAGTCTAGCTTTGTATACTTCAATGTCTACCTTGTGGCATGAGACTATAGGTGTGGTTGTGTTTTCTGAGTTGCTTGAATTGAGAAGGACTCTACTTTCAACCTTCCTTGGTCACTTTCCCCCATATTTCTACTCTGATTTTTTCTAGCCAAATCTTTTCTACAACCTTTATTTTCTGTTCATCTTCCCAAAATACCCAGGGCTTCCTGTGAGCCTCATCATGGGTGCTGGGAATCAAACTTCAGTCCTGTTCAAGAGTAACCAGTACTCTCTATCACTGAGCCATCTCTCTATCCCATCTGTTTTTAGTTCTTTTTTTGGGAGGGGGGGGGCAAGGTTTCAAGACAGGGTTTTTCTGTGTAACAGTCCTGGCTGTTTGAGAACTCGCTCTGTAGCCCCGGCTGGCCTCGAACTCACAGAGAATTGCCTGCCTCTGCCTCCTGAGTGCTGGGATTAAAGGTGTGCACCACACCACCGCCTGTCTTCTTTTTCAATTCTTAATGATAATTTTATGTGCATCCTAATTTTTGATCGTGGGCCATTTGCCACAGATCTGGAAATCATTTGGTTCACATTGTAATTTGATTTCTGATGTTAAAGTGCTGAATAGGCTACATTTATTAATTCCTAAAAGGGGTTCAGATTGAAATGTAGTATGTTCAGCAATTAAAGAAAAGATAGGTATGTGTCTATAACAAGATTCATTTTTTTTTAAAATTGTGGTTTCCTCTGCCATTTTCTGCCATATTCCCATTGCACTGAATATGGTGCCAGACTGGTAGCCAGCAAGTCCTGAGGATTCTCCCATCATATCTACCCCCGTCTATAGATGTAACAGTCTTATTAAATAAGAAACACAGAGCCACGTGCAGAGTTAAAAGCCCCAGAGGTCAGAGCAGTAGCTGAGAGCTGATACTAAAAACCCTTTCTTACCCTTCACTGCCGCTGCCATCCTTCCCCTGAGAAAGAGACCTACTTCCTGTGTGTCTGTCTTTTTATTGACTTTCTGTTCTGCTTAACACCTGACCACATGACCTCCTCATCACTGCCTGTCTATACAGACCTCCAGGTCTTCTATAGTCGGTATTGAGAATAAAGACGTGTGTCTCCAAGCTGGCTATGTCCTTGAACACACAGAGGACTGCCTGTCATGTGATCGGGATTAAGGGCATGTGCTACCACTGCCAGACTTCTGCTATGGCTTGTTATTAGCTCTGAACCCCAGGCAACTTTATTTATTAACATACAAATAAAATCACGTTTCAGCACAAATAAAATATCACCATACCCATCCCCCTCAGAGTTGGGATTGTAGGCATGTGTAGCCAGGCCTCTGAGTGCTGGGAATTTGAACTCACAAGGATAATTGCAATAAGCAAGTGCTAGCCACTGAGCCATCTTTCCTGCCCAGTATATCCATAGATAGGTTTTGACTGCAGATTGAGCCATTCAGGGGTGGAAAATATTTGAAATAAATTACATCTATACTGAACACGTATAGACTTTTGTTCTTGTCATTATCCATACAATAGTATAATAAGTATTGTGGAACATTTACATTGTATCTTATGTTATAAATATAGAAAAGATGTAAAGTATGAAGAGGATATGTTACAGTTTTATGCAAACGCCACTTATTTATTTTTCCATATGTATGTGTGTGCATGTACATGGGTGCATGTCGGTGCAGGTACACATACTTGTGTGTGCAAGCATGTAGAGGCCCAAGGCTGATATTGGGTGTCTTTTGCTTTCTCTCCACCTGATATGTTGAGCAGCGCTCACTGATCATAGCCAGTCTTCTTGCTCTGTGGGCCCTGTGTGTCTGCCTCCTTGCACTGGGATTACAGGTGTGCCACCGTGACTACCTGACATTTACTTGGGTTCTGAGGACCTGAACTCTGTCCTCACGCTTGGTTGGTAAGTGCCATAATGGCTGAGTCATCTGCCCAGTCCATACAGTTTTACATGAGGACCTGGGGCACCTGTGACTGGCGCCACTTCCGGGGGTAATGTGGACAACACTGTATCTCTGTATGCAAGTAGTGATTAGTTGGGTAGTATGGGTTTTCTTCTGTATCTGTATCTGTATTACAGATTTTCTATAGAAAACTTGTACTTCTATATTTAAAAAAAATTGAAGATAGTACCTGAGACAAAGTCAGTGTGTGCAGATTTGTGTTTTTTTCAGTTTTGGCTGAAATGTACTGTGGGCTTGTTCACAGTGCCATTCTGAGAACAAGTTACTCACAAGGCTTGCTGCACAAAGCTCAGGGTCTGTATCAGTGTTTCTGTTTTTGTTTATTAGAGGTAACCTCAGCTTGTCTCAGCAGATGGCTAGTGTTTGGACTGAACAAGTATCATGAGACTCTCAGTCTGTGTCACAAGGGGACAAGAAACTGATGACATTCACAGTTGAATGTTTTGTTTTTAGTTCCAGTTGATCAGTTTTAGCAATGGTTAAACTCAGAGTATCAGTCTAATTAATATCTGACCATACCTTTGCACTGGAATTTAACAGCTTTGGTGTGCACTTACATTTTATTTATTTATATCATTATTTTTTTGATACAGGGTTTCATGTAGCCCAGGCTGGCCTATCATGTAGGCAAGAATGACCTCCAGATCTCCTGCGTCCACTTCCCAGTGCTGGCATTATAGGCTTTCATTACCACGCCAGACTAAATTTTAATTTATAAGACAGAGTTGGAACAAGTGATTTAAAGAAGAGATAGGCATGTGTTTATAACAAGATTGATTTTTATATCATTTTTTTTGACAGTGGTTGTCTGTCTGGTTACACTTGACAGGTAAAGCGAAAGTTCTCGGTGACTGTCAGACAATTAGTTACTGCTCCTCACTTCTGAGAGGATGGGAGAACAAAGGATGGGAAAACATTGACGTTCTTGCCTTAAGATGGTTTCTTAGAAAATGCTGTTTTCCTAACTCCTTGGGGGGAAATGTGGCTACAAGCTTGCAGTTACTACATTTTTGCCCAGAGAATGGGCTAGAGTTAGTACTGCGTCCTTTCTGGTTGCCAGGGGCGACACAGTTGAATGTGTGTCCCAGTGGCAGTCATTTTAGAACAATTTTAGTGATTTTTGTTTTGTGTGTGTCTGAGCACGTGTGTGTGTTGAGGGGTAGGCACATGGGATGGCTCCAATAGGGAGGTCACAGGCCAGCCTCAGTTTCCCTTCTCCCTCCACCTTGGCTGAGGGAAGGTTTCCTTGTTGTTTGCTGCTCAGCTGAGCTGCTTCCGCCGGGCTCCCTGGCCCACAAGCTTTCAGGGATTCTCCTGTCTCTCTCTGTCTCTGCCTCCCGTCAAGCCATAGGAGCACTGGGGATTATAAACATGTGCTATCTGCCTGCATAGATTGAGGTTCCTGGGGTTCAGACACCTGACACTCGGGAAGCTAGTGCTTTTCCCACTGAACCGTCTCCTCTGCCCCCTACCCCTTTTTTTCTGCCACCTTTTCATTTCTTAGCGTTTAGAGCTTCTCACTCATCCTGACTCTGTCCTTCCTGAGTTCCGGGCTATCAGTGCTGGCTGTAGAAAACAAAACAACTAAGGTGCAGCTGGTCACTCCAGGGTCAGCCGTGCTTGTGTCTTCGCACATCCCGGGGGCTGTGTAGATGCGGAGCTCCTGGTCTAGCCTGTGGCTGTCAGTCAGGCTGTCAGTCCTGTAGATGGACAGAAACCCAGTGCATGTGTGTTTGAAACTTGACACGGAGCGGGAAAGCAGCCCACCCTAAGAGCGGCGTTCGAGAGGTTTGCTGTTCTCCAGTTGGTGGGTTGAGATTTCTTGCATTGCTCTTCCCTGCTGTTCTGTTTTCTGATGACCCTTTAGTGTTTTGTTTACCACAGACGACGAGACTCACGTACAGAAGTCTCTTGAGGTCACGGTAGTGTAGGAGTAGGATGGCTTAGGTTCTGTCTGGCCGTGCTTTCTGGAGTAATGGCTGCCCCTGCAAAAGTCATTTGTATGTAACCAACATTAGACTTGAAAGTGTGTCTTCAGCGTCGTCAGGGGAGAAAAGGTATCATTCTTACACTTGTGTCTACAAGCAGAACTTTTTTTTTTCCTCTCTCTTAATGCAGAGTGGACGCAGATATCTACCAGGTACCTGAGGGAGCAGCTGGTCAAGATCTCTGACTTCTACCACATGGCCTCCAGTACAGGTGACGGTCCTGTCCCTGTGCCGCCAGAGGTCGAGCAAGCCCTGAAGCAGTGGGAGTACAACGAGAAGCTGGCGTTTCACATGTTCCAGGTAATCCGGCCAAGGCACCTTCCACAGGCAGTCATGTGCTTATCACAGAGTGTACTTACGTCTACATGTAGATGGGATGGCCTGCTACATACTTAGACTATATGACGCAGTATATACCTGTCAGATGTGGTCTTTGGTTGACCAAAACATGCTGGCAAATGTCTGTAGTTACATATTCTGGGGCTGAGTAATGTATCTTTATATGAACTGATGCATTCACAGAAAGAAGTTTAACATTTGTATGTAAATGAAATTTTTGAGGCAAGTTCTTACTGGCCTTGAACTCAATCGTGCAGACCATGCCGGCTTTCTCTGCCTGCCTGGGGTTAAAGGCATGCACTGCAGTGCCAGGCACATCTCTTACGGTACATTCAAGATAACACGTGTGCTCTGTGATGACAGTTTATTACACGTATTTGTCTCCACTTGTCAGTGACATCAGGTATTTTTGTGCCATTAATTACTTTGTAATTGTGCAATTAAGCGCAACCCTCTTAGACTCTTTATTTTACAAATTAGATACATTTATTTAGAAACACCTTTGTGCTGACGCTTCCTATCTCATAACAGATCTCCTCTGCCATTGAATTATTCCATGTAAAGGTCGTCTTCATTTAGCTCAGTTGTATCTTGAAATGAAAATTTAAGGGGTGGATTAAGGGCAACCAGGAACTATGGGATTCTCACCCAGACCATCTGCTATAATTATGATTGACCAGCAGAGGTCACTTGTGGTGTCATTTGCCTTTGTTTTTATTCCTGAGAAGGTGTATTTAGCTAAATCCTATTATTAGCCCAGATTTTCATTACCCATTATGTTAATCAAAGAGGAAAAGAATACGTGATTTTTAAATGTTGCATTTAGAACTTTAATTATAATATCCAGGTTGCAAGTGAGTTTTAGAAACAGCTCAAATAGTAAAGCAAACAAGCAAGAAGCTGTGTGGTTCTTTTGTGAAGCAGCCTTGTTGGTTTTTAGATGACTAAGCACAGCTCTTTAAAACCCCAGCCCTGTTTGTGCTGACCTGTTATGGCTTTTACTAATCTGGCCATTTAGTTGGCATCTCAGAAGTGTATTTTCTTAGCACACTTGGTGCTTTTATTAGGATTATGTACTAGAGTAACATTTATTAAATTCACTTATTGTGTGTGTGTGTATGCATGTGCTGTTGCTTGTTCTGTCCATATGGATACCTGGAGGCCAAAGGTCAACACTGATTATTGATGCAGTCCTCAGGGGCCCGCCATCTTGTTTTCCTTAACAAAGTCTCCCACTGGGACTTTAGGCTTAGTCTACATTGGCTGACCAATGAGTTCCAAGGGTCTGCCTTTACTTACTTCTTTGCCCTGGACTCCAGGTGCATGCCATCATGTTTATTATTTATTTACTTACTTACTTATTATTTTTTAATGTGGGTACTGGGAATTGAACTCAGGTCCTCATGCTGTACAGCGAACATTTAACATTGTGACCCGCCTCCCCAGCCCCAGGATCCTTTTTCAACATTAATTTTGTTACCTTGTGTTCGCCATCATTACACATTAATGCAAAGTTTATTTTAAATATTTACTAAAATTTATAAATATGGCATATGATTTTCACAAAACATGGCTTGTTTTCTGTTTTGAAGTCTTTCATCCTATGAGTCATGACACCAAGACTGTGATATGATGTTAAGTGGATATGTCATACAAATGTGTTTGTACATGTGTGTGAATACATGCAGGCCTGTGTGTGTGTTTGAGTGTGTATGAAGTCAGTCGACAGAGGACGAGTATGTCAGGATTAGTGGCATCTCTGAGAGGGACTTGTCAAATGCCTTGGGTTAGAAGACGAGAAAAGATAAGAGAACAGGGACCATGCCAGGCCAGTGAGATATTTAGGAAGATAAGTGGAGATGTAATTGTTTTTTAACCTGGTTGTATATGATTATTTATAGCTGATTTTTTTTTAATTAAAAAGTATCTTTTCCTTCATTTAATGGGTCATTAAATTGATATTTCAAATAACTCATTTATAGGTAGGTGAATCTGAGAGTCATTTAAGAATTATTCTGGGGCCAGCGTCTATTTCAGATCTTTGAGACGGTGGGACGAGCAGTCTTTCTACAGAGTGATCTCTCTTAGCCCCGTCTGCTCCCTGAAAATGAGTCCATGCTCCTGATAGCTTGTTGGGGTGCGTCAGTCTGGAGTGTGATGGCTTCTGAATATCTGAATTTTAAAAATCAGTTCAGAATGAAGCAGATTACCAGAAACAAAAATAAAATGTTTTGGTTTTGGACTGTGGATTGTGATACTCTTACTGTGACAGTCACACAGGATTGAATTTATAGGTAAGCATATTTTAAAACCTTAGGTTTCTTTTGACATTAGTAGTGTGCTTTTTCTTCATTTAAGGAAGGAATGTTGGAAAAACACGAGTATTTGACATGGATCCTGGACGTCTTAGAAAAGATCAGACCGGTAGACGACAACCTTCTCAAGCTCCTTTTGCCCCTGATGCTGCAGGTATGGCTCGTCTCATCTCTACCTAGTTGATTTTATGGCAAGAGATAAGTCTGATAAGAATAATTATGTAAGGAGAGGTAGAAAGGGGGAAACCATTCCTTTTGAAAGGGAAAAAAAATCGTTTTAAATGCCCCAGAAGCATTTGTATTGTGCTCATGTCCATAGTTTTGTTTTTTTGTTGTTTTTTTTTTTAATCCAAAGGTAATTTCATATTGGTTTTCTCCTATATCTGAGCAACACAGCCTGCAAGTGCTGCCTCTGTTCACTGATTATTGGGGGACAGAGAGCAGAGCATCACCTGTATTCTTATGGTCGCTTTTTACGTACATTGGGTTAAGACTGATTTGTCAAATAATGTGAAGTAATGGCTATTTGAACGAGATTTATTTTTTTCTTGAAAAAGTAGTCCATAGAGGTATTGATAATTGGAATGACTTGAAATTGCATCACTGGGCACCACTTTCTTGTGTCACTCATACCTGGAGCTGCACGAGAGAGTCTCCTGTGTCCCTTCTCTGTTAGCCCCTGCGATGTCTGTGCTTGACTTTCTTGTTTAGCGCCTCACCAGACGGGGGTGTGAGCTCTAGGAAAGTCACCACCCTGAACTGAGATACGTTGTAAGTGGAAAGTGCACACCAGATTTCAGACTTCACGTAAAAATGTATACCCTGCATACGTTTTACATCCATTACTTGTTAAAGTGATATGGTTCGGAAATAGTTGGGTTAAATACAACATGTTATTCTTTTTGACTTTTATTTTCCTTTTTTAAAGGTTTATTTTTATTTATGTGCGTATGTGTGTGCCTGCATAAGCTAATGTGCATCGCCTGCATGCAGGTGCCTACAGAGGACAGAGGGCTTTGATCCCTTGGATCTGGAGTTAGAAGTAGTTGTGAGCCTCCTGATGTAGGGGTGCTGAGAACCACACAGCAAGCATTCTGTAACTGCTGGGCTAGCTCTTGAATCCCTGTTTTATTTTCTTAATGGTTTACTGGAAAAATTCAAGACTATCTATGTGGCTTACTTTGTGTTATTGCTGGATAACCTTGGCCTATATTGTGTACGTGCCTTTCTTCCCTGGTAAGGAGAGTCAGGTTGAAATGGTTGTTTTGAAGCATAAGGCGTGACTGACTCCTGCCGTCCTTCTGCCTCTCTGTCAGTACTCAGACGAGTTCGTTCAATCAGCCTACCTGTCTCGCCGGCTGGCCTACTTCTGTGCCCGGCGTCTTTCCTTGCTACTGAGTGATAGCCCCAACCTCCTTGCTGCTCACTCACCCCACATGATAATCGGAGCAAACAACACGAGTATCGGAACCCCCAGTCCTGGCACCCCTGGCCCTGGCATGAGCCCCGTGCAGCTGGCCTTCTCGGATTTCCTTTCCTGTGCACAGCATGGCCCCTTGGTTTATGGACTTAGTTGTATGTTGCAGGTAAGTCCATTCATGGTCTGTATTTTATGTTAAAATTCATTGTGGGAAGGACCCGGTAACTTTTATTAGAGATTTATGATAAATTACTGTTTGTTAGATCAGACTGAGAGATTTGTTGTATCTATGCGGAAGAAAATTATTGTGATTGTCCTTTGTGGTATTTTTGTTGAATTAGAGACAGGCTAGAGACAGGGTCTCCCCTGTAGGCTAGGCTGGGCTGAAACTTAGAGCAGTCCTCAGGCTCCTGAATGCTCTGATTCCAGGTGAGTGCTGCCACATCTGGCTTTTGCTGCCTATTTTTAGGATGGTTAAGCAGTTCAAATGCATTTCCTTCGAGGAGAAGGCATAGTTCAAGTCAGCCATGTTGTTGTTCTGGCGAGGCAGCTTCTCTGGGCAGCATTGTCAGTGTCTGCGGTTGGCATCGTGAGCTGGATGCCTCTCTAGATGCCTCTGGGTTTCCTTAGAGTCAGGCATTGTTCCTTGTGCTGTCCTCGAATGCAGCAGTGTGCTGGTTCTGGGTCCTTCAGTTAGGCATGAGAGCAGTCCCCAGAGCTGCCACCTTAGTGTTCAGTTTCTGTTTCTCGAGTTCTTAGTGTGGCTTGCTCTTTACCAAGGGGTTCTGGAATCAGGGTGTTTTGGAAGACATGGTCTCCATGGTGTTCACTGTCCTGATGAGAAGAAAGACTTATAAATGTAGTTTGTATATCATATGCTAAGTGTTAATGGAGAGATACCCAAAGGGCTGTGGTGGTTCAAAAGGGAACTTCTTGTTCAACTTGAAAGCCAGGGAGGCTTTCCTAGGCAACTTTTGTAGGTGTTTTGTAGTTTCAGTGGAAAGAGGTTTCCTGGGTGAGGGACAGGGGGTAGCAGAGAAAAAAGGTCAGAGGACATGTTAGTCACCTGTGTGCAGGTAGAGTCTGGTGGGGGTTAGTGAGTGGAAGAGCCTCTGGGCCTTAGGCTCAGGTGTCTTTAGATAGTTTTACATCAGTGAAGTGACACTGTTAATTGTACATTAGTCATTTGTTTTGGCCAGAGAATGAAAGAAGTTGGTAGGAGAGCACAGCTCAGAAAGAGGGAGGTAGGGCAAAGAAATACATTTGGAGGTATCTAAGTGTTGCCCCCATTATATGCTTAAGTTCACATTAGAAGAGTCAACTGTCAGTAGATTGAAAGAACTCAGGAAAAAAAACCTATACTGAGCATGCACAGACATTATGTCTTATTTCCAAACTAACATAGTGTGGCGGCTATTCACATGCCGCTTATGTAATGTAGAGCTGATTTGAAGTATGCACAGGATTACACAGATTATGTGCAAATACTATGCAGTTTTAGATAGGCGATTGAGCATCTGTGGATTTGGATATCTGAGAAGGGCCTCGGAACTAGTACCTCACAAATGCCAAAAGATGCCAGGATTGTTTGCCAGGACTGTTTTTTTTTTTTTTTTTCCCTTGTAGAACTCCTAAGTGGATATGCTCAAGACATGGTTACATTTCTAGTTCTGAAGACTAGGGCAGACCTAAGATGGGTTGAGGCTGCCCACAGAGCTCATAGTGAAAAATGACTTACCAGAAAGGCACGTGTGATTGAGAGCTGATGAGGGGAGTTCATCAAAGAGAATAGGAGAGTTGGGTATACAAGGAGAGAACAACGGAATTATAGTCTAGAAACAGACAGGAGTAACAAAACTACTGTCATAGTTTTATATCCTTTTAAAATGTCTTTTGCCAGGCAGTGGTGGCGCATGCCTTTAATCCTAGCACTCGGGAGGCAGAGGCAGGCGGATCTCTGTGAGTTCAAGGTCAGCCTGGTTTACAGAGTGAGTTCCAGGAAAGGTGCAAAGCTACACAGAGAAACCCTGTCTCAAAAAAACCAAACCAAAACAAACCAAACCAAACCAAAACAAAACAAAACAAAAAAAGTCTTTCGTATTATAATGTTTGGTTTCAAGCACTGTGTTAAGTGGTGACATATTAAACCATTTGGTTTTCAGACCCAGCCTTGAGATACAGGAACCATCGTTCATTTATTTTTTGATTGGCATTTTTGAGATAAGGATAAGCCAGCAACACTCCACTCATGGAGCAGCTGTGACGATTGTAGGGCCTGCTTCTTACAAGCTGGCTGAGTTTCAAAACAGTGTCCATCAAAGTGCAGAGTAGGGGTGGGGGAGTTATCCTCTAGACCAAATCTCGCCTGTGAGCCAAGAATAGGCTTCACATTGTTATTGTGTAGCTAAAACAACCAAAGGAAAATATGTGACAGAAACTGTAGGTGGCCTGCAAAGCTGAAAATATTTGTTGTCCAGATTTTTATAGAAAAAGTTGGATAATTCCTGTATTGCAGTACATCTGCTGAGCATTTTGAAGCTTTAAGACACACTATTTAAGAGTTTTTTTAAAAAAAATAAAAAATTATAATCTTAGCACTTAGTATCCTAATTGTATTTCTTTTTGTTTAACTATAAAAAACCATTTGAAGTGATAAATATTGTATTTTACTTAGCTTCCCACATTTCCTGTGTTGGAGTATTAGCTAACCAGTGACACTAATTTCTCGGTAGCTGTGCTGATGACTCTTAAGTCTTGTCTTACCACTTGGGTAGCTGAGAATGGGAAAAGACATTTGTATCTTAAGATCATCTGTAGGAAACCTGCCATTGGTTTTTTTTTTTTTAATTGAAGTTGCTGTTAATACTTTTCTCCCTCCTCTAATGTCTGGGATATTCCTGCTTTATTTCTAGACTGTCACTCTGTGTTGCCCAAGTGCCTTGGTGTGGAATTATTCCACAAATGAAAACAAGATCACAAACCCAGGCTCTCCCCTGGATCTGCTGCAGGTTGCCCCTTCCAGCCTTCCCATGCCGGGTGGGAATACAGCTTTTAATCAGCAGGTAGACATTTGCTTCATTGCTTTTATGAATATTTTCATTTCCCAGAAGCACCTGGGCATGGTGGGCCATGCCTTGTCTTGACACCTGAGATATCATAATACCTGTCCCAGCTCTGCCATGACTCTTTAAGTGATAGTTTTTGGACCTTTCCCCCACTTTTTTGAAACACAGATGTTCATAAAGTGTTCTGGTACCCAGGCAGCTGCCACCCCGGGAGTTTTGGTGATGATTCTGATCCTGACTGTGAGCCCTGGAATAATAATTTGTCATGTTTAGGAGTTGTTGTGTATTTTTGTTTGTGCTACATTATTTGCTTCAAGACTCATGCAGCTTCAGCGTTGAGGTTATGACTAATACTTAGCACAAGACACTTGCCTTTCACAAAGTTGTTTCCTTAAGTTACTGAAGCACTACTCATTCACTTCCTGCTTAGACCAGTGGCTCAAAGATACTCGAACTCTGCCTTGCCTTACATGCTGTAAAGAAATTTCACCTGCTACATTTTCCCCAGGCATTTGTTTTATCAGCATTTATTATTGGATCAAATCATTACTTATAAAGCAAAAAATGCATGGCTCATGCAGGAATTTACATGTCCCGTGATACAGTAAAGATTGTCCCTCACCAGAGCATGAACTACTCACATAGAAAACTTGACATGATTTAGACAGCCACTGAGAGTTTCCAAGTAGAGGTTAACGTGAAGTGTTTATCTTCCAGGTCCGAGCAAGGATTTATGAGGTGGAACAGCAAATAAAGCAGAGAGGCCGTGCAGTAGAAGTTCGGTGGTCTTTTGACAAGTGTCAAGAGTCGACAGCAGGTACAGTATGCCACGGAAGAGTGATAGCTTCAGGAGTGTTCGGCTTTTAGACTTTCTTTCTCATGCTTGTAACGGACATCACGTGAGTGAGGGAGCTTTACACCTTCAGCTACTGGCTTTCTATGGTTTAGTTCTTGCAGTTCCTTGATAGGTTATATATGCTGAGAGTTACAAAGCTCTTTCCCTTGTGTGATGGTGTTTTTTATACTCTGATAGCCTGGCTTGTCTAATTGCTTCCTTAATTTCTGCATCTAGGGGTGACTATTAGTCGGGTTTTGCACACACTGGAAGTCTTGGATCGTCATTGTTTTGACCGAACTGATTCCAGCAATTCGATGGAGACGCTTTATCATAAAATTTTCTGGGCAAACCAAAACAAAGATAACCAAGAGGTAGTTAATACTACTTTTCTTCCTTTTGTCTTGTTTTCTTCTCACTCAATAAATTCTGGCGACATCTTTACTATGCTATATGTCTTCTTGTGAAAGCATGTGCATTACTAATCTTTCTTTTTTGGGACCAAGATGAGTACTGTTATTATAATAAAATATACATTGGGTTGGGTCTACCTTGATATATTGATGGGAAAAAAACCAAAGGTTCTTTACCTTTGATCATCTCTCCATTTTAGTTTTAGTATATTGCTTGTCTAGTGCTTGACTTTATATAGATTCTGGCTTTAGTTTGGGGGTGTAACTTAGTCTGTAGCACAGCAGAGGGCAGCACATGGCTATATACAGACACGGTTTTTGAAAAGTCTTGACAGTTATAATTTTTATTTTTTCCTATCAAAAGATTGTTTTGCTAGTGAACTGCTGGATAAATGTAAAATTTTCAAAGACTGCCTTTTTTACTCAGTCTTCAGAGAAATAGAAATGTTATTTTTATAGTGAAAAAATGCCCCTCACATATGCAACTTGTGTTAGATGGAAAGTAATACTGAGGTACGTATTAGCACATTTTCAGAGCAAACACTTTAGGTAACTTATTAAGTCTCTTTGATTTTTATGCCCACCGTTGGTCATGGGTTTGTGAAAAAAGAAACAAAACAATAAAAAAAAAAAACAAAAACCCAAATACTTCCTTTGCCAGGCAGGACCTGACCCACATTCCAGAGTATTCCTCTTCTGGAATAACTTGTGAGCCATTATCTTCTTTTCAAAAACAGGTTCAAGACTGTAGGAGCCACAAAGAAACAGAGTGTTAAAAGCATGGCGCGTGTCGCGTGGAGTTTGTGTCTCTTGGGCGTCTCTGCAGACATGAGTTTCTGTACTTAGGAGAGCAGATGAGTTCGCATGATTCTCAGCTCATTGAGGGAGGCATGGTGTTCTTCTCCCCAGAGATGGAAACTTTCCATCCCTGTAGCGGATAAAAGGTTTTAGGAATACCGGGATTTTCACATGTAGATGTGAGTTGTCTGCAGTGAGTTGTTTTTGTGCCCGAGTCCATCAAGAACTCTTCAGCCTTGTTGTACTAACTTACAAATTCGGCTTCAGGACTGGAGAGATGGTCAAGGGGTCAGCTGCTCTTCTAGAGGGCCCAGGTTCCCAGCATCCACATGGCTGCTCAGAGCCACCAGTAACTCCAGTTCTGAGAGTTCTAACACCCTCTTAGGACCTCCACAAGCACCAGCAATGCATACGAAGCACAAACATGCAGGCAAAATCTTAATCATACCCATAAATGAAAAATAAATAAATCTTCAAGGGAAAAATTAAAGCCTTATTCCAGTGGTTCTCAACCTCCCTAATGCTGAGACCCTCCCTATAATACAGTTCCTCATGTTGTGATGACCATAAAATTATTCTTGTTGCTACTCCATGAACTGTAATTTTGCTACTGTTATGAATTGTAATGCAAACATCTAATAATGTAGGGTATCTGATAAATGACCCTGAAAGGGGTCACAACCCACAAGGTTGTGACCTGCTGCAGTCACTCATGGAAACTCAAATTACCCACAAACAATTGCAAAGGTAAGTGTTACGGAGGCTGCCTTACCAAGGGTAGAAATTGTATTGTGATATTTCTAAACACAGTCCTACTGTTCCCAGGACTCTCTGAGAAGCCTGGTTACTTCACAGCAGGTACCAGAAGCAAGCCACTGGGTTCAAGAACTCCATCAGGTTATATTCTAAAAAGCTTATTCTGTTTTAAAATTGACAAAAATGTTTATTGTGGTGGTAGAGTTAGTTATATTGAGAATTTCTCTTAAAATATGTAATCTAAATTATTTACCTATATTAATTAGTTTTGTGTTGTGATAAAATACCTCAGCAAAAAAGCAAGTTAGGGAAGAGAGAGTTGATTGTGGCTTACAGAGCTGGAGGGGTTAGTGCCCTTTAGGGCAGGCAGAAGACGTGGCATCAGAAGGGTGAGGCTGGCCTACCAGTCCAGAAGCAGAGTGATGGCAGCTTATCTCCACACAAGAAATAGAACAGGAAATGGGGCCAGGCGATAAAACTCAGAGTCTGTCCTCAGTGACATTTCCTCCAGCAGGGTTTCACATCTTAAGGTCCCATAACCTTCCCAGCCACCACAAGTTGGAGACCATAACCTTCCTAGCCACCACAAGTTGAGACCATAACCTTCCCAGCCACCACAAATTGGAGACCAAGTATTGAAACAAGGGAGCCTGTAGGGGATATTCACATTCAGACCACAACAGGACCTATCTGACTGACTTGTCTTTAATCTGAGAAAGCAGGGGAGAATTTGAGCCTCCTGTTAAGAAAGACATTCTCTGCTGTGCCACTAGAGGGCAATGTGGGCTCTATACTGAGTCCTGGATGTTGTAGCAATTTGGAGGGAATGCAGATGTTGGCTTAGTGTAGCAGTAATTATAGCGAATATTGGTTACATTCTGGAAAGAAGTGCCAGTGGCTTTGTGGTTAATGTGCTATTTTTGAGTAAGACAAAAATGGTATTGTTAACCTTTAGTTCACACTTACCTTTTAATCCAGGAGGATATCTGGATGGACAGCCCCATCTGTTGTATTTAACATTAACATTTAAAAAAATATGGCTTTAGTATTTGTTGTATATTTATATTAAAGTACATACTTATGTATAGGCTTGCAAGTGGCAATTTTACTTCTCCATTTACTTTTTATTGGGATTTTCTTGTCCCCTCTTCTCCCTTACCTATCTCCCTGCCTTTCCCTCTCCTCTCCCTCTTATTCCTCCCCTTCCCTCCTTCCTTCCCCTCCCCTTCCTCTCCCTTCTTATTTTGAGATAGAGTCTCACTGTGTGGCTCAGGCAGACCTTTGAACTCAAACCTTTCCTGCCTTGGTTGTTTGGTGCTGGGATTGCAGGTGTGTGCCACTGTGCCTGGTGCAGGGGTTACTGTTTTCCTGAGCACTGCGTCACTTGTTATATTTCTGGAATTCAGAAGTGAATGCTGAATGATAGCTGTGTGGCCTAGAGCAAGTTACTCACAGTTGTGTGCCTAGAGTTCATACATAATTATACAACACTTGAACATGAATACTTTGAGATTATAAAACAGATTATAAGTATATCCAAAATTTGCTATTTTCTGTATTTATATTGGAAGACCCAACATGAAGTAGTTGTTCTCTGGTAAGACAGGATATATTGAGTGGTTGGTTAAGACTCAAAAACCCACTGGGCGGCAGTGGTGCACACCTTTAATCCCAGCACTTGGGAGGCAGAGCCAGGTGGATCTCTGTGAGTTCGAGGCCAGCCTGGTCTACAGAGCAAGATCCAGGACAGGCACCAAAACTACACAGAGAACCCTATCTCGAAAAACCAAAAACAACAACAAAAAACAAAAAACAAAAACCCATCTCCTGTCTGTAAAACATACTTCCCTTTTCTTGGATTTCCTAATTTGTCTAGGATTGATATATCATGTTAGATGGTAGATAAAGTTACCTACCTCTGGTCCCTGTGGTCTGAGGTTTGCTCTTACTCAGAATGTTCCTCCCCATACCATTTGGGGAGACTTCAGCCCCCTCCTTTCTCTGCCGTTTGGAATAACCAAGAGGGCAATCTGATTCTCTCCATCCTTGTAGGCGATGGGGAGAACATCTGTCCAGATGTGAGTGCAGCATCAGCTTCAGTATTAGTGAAAGCCCATTAGAAATTCCAGCGCACAGACGAGAATGTGGAGACCAGGTCCTGCCTGTGGTGAGAGGAGCTGACACTGCCCAGGCCTGAGACACACTTTCACTGATAGCTCATGGGAATGTGGCATTCTCCTCTTTCCCTTGACCCCTGTGATCTGCTGGGGCTGTGTCAACTTGCGTGCTGTGGTGAAGACGGTAGGGAGTTATCCTGAACACCCTTTATATTTTACTCCAGTTCTGTGTTTTGGTGTATTTCCACTCAGAGCTCAGAGACTGTTTGATGGTGGTTAGGCAAGTGGTGTAGCCTGGGGCAATGCCCTGTATGAAGAGAGCAGCCCCTCTCAGAGGCTGTTTACAGACTGATTGTGATCAGGATACCCAACGTTTCAGCAGAAGTGGAGTAGCAGGATTTGTATGTAAGCCTTTCCAGGCCAAGCAGCAGATCTGTGCTATGCCTGCTGAATGCAGCTTTGCTCCCCAAGCTGCTGGTGCGTGCTTCTGTGGCATTTGCTTCTGTAAGTCGGTCAGTGCTTCAGAGCCTTTTCTACTGGGTGGTGTGATGAAGTGTCAGGGCCCAGCAGCCACATGAGGGGAGTCTCAGTAGGCTATGGGGTCCCTCAGCTTCCAGTTACTAAGTGAGTCGGTTACTGGTGACATCATCACCAAGCAGTGGGGTGGGGAGGGCCCCTCAGCTCTGCAGAGCTCTTGGACCACTTCCTTCCTCTTGGCCTCTATCCCTGGTTATGGCTGATACGAGAGCAGAGGCAGCTGCATCTTTGGGTGCTTCAGGGATGTGGATTAAAGGGAAGGTCCAAAGGTGGCAGGAAAAGCTGCTTTTCACTTCTTCTTCTGGGATCCCAGGAAATGGACTTTGTACTGAGTCATGGAAAAACCAGGCCAGCTGCACCAGGCAGAGGGCTTCAAGAACAGCAGCATCATGGGCGTTTCCCCCGCCCCTACTCCTAGAACCACCACCCACCCCAAACCACAAACCTACATGGTCTTGTTTATATTTGTGTCATACTGGTTTGTGCTCAGAGTTTAGAGCTTTTAGTTAACTAAAGTCTCAAGTTTAGCTTGTACTTTACCTAGCTCGAATCCACTAGGCTGAGGCGCTCTGCTTGATTATTGTCATCAAAAACCCGAGAGCTTTGTGTCTTCCTTGGCTGTGCTTGTTGCACACTTACCTTTCTCATGCCTTGGCTCTGTGATCTCGAGGTCTGTGTCTCGTGCCTTCCAGCACATCATTGGTCCCTGGCTTCATGCCTGGGTTCCGAGGATGTGATCAGTGTATATTTACTCACTTTGGGTTCTTGTGCTCACTAAAAGACTGCTGGTGCAATAATGGGGAGGAGGATACACCTCTAGGATTCGCTTTGGAGGAGAGGGGAGCCACTTAATGAAATGTGTATCTGCTTTACAATCGGTATAGACTCAGACAGACAAGGAGGTACTTGCAAGTGGAGTCAAGTCAGGGGCATGGGTGACAGGATACCCCTCAGCTGTGAAATCAACAGGCTTTCAGGATACCCATGGATAATTTGCTTACATGTGTAAAGGGGCATTTCATTTCTGGATGATGTAAAATAATAATAAAGCCATTATTAGTGCAGCATTAAATGTAGTGCTTGTCATGCAACTTGGTACTTAATAGCAGCAGCCACCGTTATAAGGACTCAGAAATTTATTGAGGCAGGTAACACAGGAGAAATGAATATAGTATGGTTAAATTGATTATACTGAGCCCCTTGGTGCTTTTATGGACACATGCACAAATATCCATTGTACAGCCTACTCATCCGTAAGTCTCAGCCAGGGTCTGTTGGGATTTTTCACCTTTTGTTTTTTGTAAAGTATTTATCTACAGTAACGAAGCACTTGGATGGAGCTGTCTAGGGTGAGGTGGCTTAGTGCTGTAAAGTAGATCATGTTCATGCAAATGCTTAATCCCTTTGGGATTTTGTTGTTTAATATAAAGAAAACAAGTCACTTTCTAAAAGTATCAGTCAAGATAATGAAGTGATATATCCATCAAGTATGTCAGTCAGCTTTCCACTGCTGTGACAGAATACTTAGCCGAGGAAAGATTTATTTTGGCTCACGATTTTAGAGGTTTCATTCCATGGTTACTTGCCACTGTTGTTTCTGGGCCTACAGTGAAGCTAAATCGTCATGGAGGGGAGTATGTGGTACACTGACGGAGGCAGGAGAGAGAGAGGGAGGAATGGGCCAGGGTCCAAATATCTATTAAAGATACTTTCTTCCATCAGGCCTCACTCCCTAAAGGTTCCAACACTATCCAGTAGTACCACCAGCCAGGGGCTGTTAACACATGAGCTTTGCAGGAGCAGCCTAGAGTCCTGTAAAGCAAGAGAAGTGTGTGTGGATGGCTTCCTGTTGAGGTTCATGTATACTGAATTCATACTATGCTCCTCATAGTATGGCAAGACCAGTGTCGTGCTTTAGAATGTCACATTTCCTGCTCCACTCGAGAGTCCTATGAATCTTTCAGAATTACCATTTTCTTAAATCAATTAGTTAAATGTCATTGATATTAACAGTTGGGGTAAACACAGTGTGTGTCCAGACATTTATACAGTTAGTAAATAGGAAACACATACTTTCAATTTTATATTGCATTAATTACATTTATCACTTGTGCCTGTCTGTCTGTGGTGTGCTTGTGGAGATCACTTAACCTGCAGGGGTTGATTCTCTCCTTCTACCCTGTGGGGCCAGGGGATCACATTCAAGTCTTCAGGCTTAGTGGCAGTTGAACTCACCTGCTGAGCCATGGCACAAGCTCCAGAAAAGTTTAATAGTGGCTCACAGTTCTAGAAGCTTCAGTCCATTATTGGTTGGCCCTGTTGCTTTGCCCTGTGCCAGGGAGGCACGCCATACCAGGAGAGCATAGCAGGCAAAGCCAATCACCTCATGGCCTGGAAGCAAAAGAGAGAAAGAACTTAGGATTCCCCCCCCCACCTTTATTTATTGTATGTACGGACATGTGTGTGTATGCACTTTATAATTAGCATTAGTGTAGAGATTGAAGGACAAAGAAGTCAGTTCTCTTTCTATCATGTAATGCTCTGAGATCTAGCTCAGGTTGTCAGGCTTTGGAGGAAAGCACCTTTACCCGCTGAGCCATCTCACTGGCCAAAGGCTCCTTAGGTTTTATTTATCTATCTATTTATCTGTGTGCATGTATGCCACAGGTATGGTCCCGGGGAGGCCAGAGAGGGAGTTGGTTCCCCTGGAGCTGTGGTTATAGGTGGTGGCGAGCCAGGGTGGGTGCTGGGAGTCAAACGCTCAGGTTCTTTGGAAGAGCAGCCATCTCTCTAGCCACCAGGGATTTAAAAAATGCTTTAAAAATTATTTTACATCATAGCCTTGCTTTGTAGCTCAGGCTGCCCTGGAACTTGCACTGTGGCCTGGACTGGCTACAAATCTGTCATCCTTCTGCCTCAGCCTCCTGAGTGCTACAGTTAACAGCTCATGTCACCGTGGCTGTCCTGCTGGTTCTGCAGGTACTTTTTTACGCACTAGGTTCTGCCTTTTGTCATGTGTCATCACGTTAAAGTTTTCTTTGGCCTGCCGAATATAGTTTTAAAATCTAGATGAGAAAATTAGTGATTAGAGAAGAGTTATCCAAGCTCACACCCAGTTCATTAGTGGAAGGATGGACACACACTCAGCTAATAGATTCCAGTCTTTATTGTTCTTGTTGGAAATCATTTCACCAACAACATAGCAGAAGAGATCAGTGTCAGGTGTAATCTCAGCAGGAGGAGGGACAACCTTTATGATGGCTAGAATAATTTCCTGTGTATTGATATTGGCACATTTACATGTAGGAGTAATCTGTAATTTCTCAAAGCTTCTTTGATAATTTCAGCCTAGTGAACTATTATTGCAGTACTGAGGATTGAATTCAGGGCCTCACACATGCTGGTTCAGTGTTCTACCACTGAACTGTATCTCCAGCCCCCTACTCTTTCAAACTTGGAGGCAGTGTCTGACTCACTTAATTGTCAGAGTTGGCTGAGAGCCCGCCCTGTAGCTCAGGGGTGACTTGTACGTCCAGTCCCGTCTCACCATTTCATACAACTGGGATTATAGAGCTGTGCCATGTAGAGCTGTGCACAGGACAGTCAAGTATGGAGGTTGAACAGTGTGGATTTGCTTATTCCGTGCACTTTATGCCAGTTTACAGTGTATTTTGAATCTGGTTTTGCTGCTAGTTGTCTTTCTTTGTGAACTCCCTTGGCATCATTTCCTTTGTGTGTACAATGGCCTTGTTACTAGAATCCACTTCCTATGGTAGTGCTAGTTAACCGCAGTGGTTATGTTCATGACTAGGCAGCTTTGTTAAGACAGTAGAGCAAATAACTCTAAAGAAAAAATGCTAGAAATTTGTATTTCTCTTTTTTACATGTTACCTTCATTTTCCTTAACGTGCATAATATGGTTTGTTATACCATACAGTGATTTGGGAAGCTAAGTATAGTATATCAATTATTTTAAATATGGGAGATAAGCACTTTTCAAGGTCTTTGAGAAGGATTTAGTTTTCAATTATAATTCTCGCCACATGACTTCAGTGATTCTGTTTCCTAGGACTGTTTTCTCCATTTGCATTATTTAAATGATAATTTGACCGAAAGATGGAAAAATTTATATTTGTCACAGTGCAGTAAATGACTAGTTGATTCAAATGTTCCAAAGGATTGTCTGGTTTTCATTTTTGCATCATTTCTTGTCAGAGTCCACAGATGTGCAGCCTTCATCTTCTGCACTTAAAAACAAAATGGCGCTCTTCTACTCCAAACTTTTTAGTTTCTGGGATGTTGCAAAATCTAAAGATTGTCAACATTGATCCAGAGAATGTAAGATTAGGAAAATTTGCTCTATCTCTCTGCCTGTCAGGAAAAAACAACAACAAACAACAAAACAGGCATCTAAATATCTCTGGAAAATGTGCTTATGGAAAAGTTTATAGATATAATAAATGCCATGTGTGTTGTATAAAAAATCCAAAGGTCTTTTTGGCTGAGAAGTAGTAAGATTTTGTGTCCAAGAAATGTGACCCTAAGGCCTCTCACTGTGTTGACAGTTGTCCAGCAGATGACTGTCAGCAAGCTAGAGCCCCCAAATGTTACAGAGTTGGGTCTTTTGTACACTTCTGACATTGTCTCTTCCATATATGGCTATATAATGCATTTTTTACTGGGATCTTTAAACTGTTCTTAGCATCTAGGATGAGAAAAGAGGGGGGAGGAAGGAGGCTGCAGGATGTGATCGGGCAGCACATTCCTTCAGGGGGGCTGACCAACGCTCTAATGTACATACATGGGTATGACCAGCTGGCATGACTGTTTCCTGTTTTTTCCTCATAGCCCTTGGGCTCTCCTCTAACCCCAGAAACAGTCTGTACTTTATTACCTTATATGATTATTCTTATGTTTAGAAATGCTTAGAAATGTGACCCTGTGCAGAGGCCTATGTCTGAGCAATTAGACCATCCCTGGCTGACGTAACTGGATGCTCACTCAGTGCCCCATAATGTGTCTCAGCTTGCAGGCCACTCTTGGTTGTTGCCACTCCTTTGTGTGGTTGTCTGTATGGTTTATTGGTGCTGTTCTACAAATAATATTTTCACATGTGACCATTTTTTGGTATTAGGTGGTTGATTTCTTTTACAAGCACGTCCTTTTAGTCCGGGAGTAAAGAACTATTGAGAACTTTCTTTTGTAGCCGACTTCAAGTCCTTGTAGTTACCTGATGCTTACAGTAATGAGAAACTGACTTTTATTTCTCTGTTCCCTTTAATGATAGCATTTTATAATCTAGGTAGTATTCCTAAGTATTTTAAAATGGCAAACCAACCAGATGTCTTCTGATTTCCTGAGGATGCCAGCATCTGATTTAATTGACACTTTGTTTCTTTTATTTGTGAAAACAAAGAAGATCCCTAGTTCACTTTGCTATAGACTCTGAGGTTAATGAACAATACCCAAAGCCTAATTTGATGCTTGTAGATTAAGAGCTGTTAAATTCATCGTATGTTGGAAGACTTTCTTCATGAATGTGGTGTGTTCATTCTGGAAATGGTGGCATTGTAAAAGATAATTGTGTGTTCCTGAAACAGCAGGAATTTTACTACTAGGTGTGTGCTCCACATTCACCAGGCCAGATTCATAGTGTTGTTATGTGGAGGACCTTTATGAGATTTGGATTTTGTTTCTTCCCATTATAGAAATTATTTCTTGTGATTGCTGCATATACTATACATGGATGCATTGTCTGTCTTAAGTTTCTTTTAGCTTCTAACTTTGTCCTGTGGCTGTACTCTTCTGCCTGGCAGACTTATGAGTTAACTCTGGAATCACATGGCTAGGGTCTGATAGTCAATTGTGTAGCCTGGTAACTTTTAGACATTTGACAAGTTAAACTTGGGCTTCAGCTTAACTATAAAACTCATGGGATTATTATTAAAGCATTGGACAAGAACATGCTATAGCACACAGAAACACACATTCTATCTATCTCAGTATAATACCAGCAATAATTACTGTTAACTTTGAGTCATGTCTTTGGGTGATTTCTTAGGCATTTATGTGTATATTGATAATTAACTATGACAAGGTAGAGGATGAGATAATTGGGATTATGTCCTGTGATATTCTGCAATGACTTTAAATTTTTCTTTTATGGCTTAATGTTACCAATTCCTTTTTGCATATTATACATTTCTTCTGTTTATGATACCAAGCTCTTGATTGGTTTTAATTGTTTTCCAATTAATTCTGATTTGGAGGTTAAATAGTTTATGCAGACTTCAGTAATGTTCATATTCTATCAAGTATTTATTTCTTTTTCTTTCTATTCATCTATTACCCATCTTTGCCAGAGTAGTGTAATTGGGAAATGCCAGTCGTGCTAAGTGCTAGTGTTGAGGGCCTCATCCATCCTTGATTCAGTGAGCAAGGAACAGGAACCCTTCTAGTGTTTTGTACTCGGTCAACTGTTGGATTAAGCAGACATTTTCATGCTATCAGTGTTTTTCTTTTGGTTCCATGTAATAATACAGTGTGTTGCTTTACCCCTTGATTAAAAAACAACTGTTGAACTTTCGCTGTACAATACACTGTGGTCCATTCCTTGTCATCCATCTCCTGTGTGTCAAAAGCCTCAGTGGTCCTTTCTTTGACTCCTGCATGTCAGTCAGGTTAGAAGTGGAAGTTGGGGCTAGTCCAGAGAATGTAGTAGTTGGCTGCTCTGCAGATTCCCTAGGATCTGCTTTCTTGTAGAGGTGAGCAGCAATATGGTACAGCATGTACATGCTTCCTAATTATCTGGAAAATGAGAATAGCAACAGCTACTTTAGAGTTGGAGTAGAATTTAGGCATATAGAACAATAAGAGCCTCTTAACCACATTCATAAACATTCTCTATTTTCAATCTTATCTTTTGGCCAGAAATGAATGCTTCTTCTCCTCCTCCTCCTCCTCTTCTTACTGTTCTTCCTCTTCCTCCTCATCATCTTGATGTTTTTGTTTTTGAGACAGGGTATTACTATGTAGCTCTGGCTGGACTGAACTCACTACATAGACCAGGCTGGCTTAGAACTCAAACAGATTTGCCTATCTCTTTCTCCTGAGTGCTGGGATTTAAGGCATGTGGTATATGCTCACCTGGCTGGGAATTAAATCGTATATATTGTTCTGATTACATGTTGTAATTTGTGCCGGGGCTTTACCCCATCATTTGGCACACCTTCCCCTGCCCTTATCTGTTTGTGCTATAGTTGAGTTTGTGCTCCCCTACCCACGGTTTTTTTTTTTTTTTTTTTTTTTAAGGGGCCCCATTTTCTTGTGTGTATTTAAAAGCTAAGCGGTGAATGCTGTAAAAGTTTAGAATTATACCAGTGTGAAAATCTAACCATTGCTGTCTCCAAAGACAAACCCCATCCCTAAACATTCCTGTGGTTCCTTTATTGAAGACAGATGGTTTGACCCATGAACTTTCTGTATGCACTATTGTCTGCATGTGAAGCCATCCCACTTTTCTTTGATTTATTTCATTACCCAAGTCACTGCCAGTGCTTGAGACAGGGAGCAGCAGGAGCATCAGTTTGGTAGCATACCCCGCTGATGCCTGGAGCACACATTTCTGTTAACATTTAAGATTTTTTTTTTCCATATCTGTATTCCCAGAGACTGAATTATTGAAACAAATTGTATGAACATCTTAAAGATTGTGTGGATATAATAGAAATAATATCCAAAAGAGCATTACTGCTCTCTCTTCCTCCAAACTAAAATGTGAGAATGCTTTTATATTCAGTGCTTAGAAGAGGACTTCACAATAAAAATGTGAACAAGCAGTTGAAATTCAGGATCCACCTGTATTGGTTTAAATATTAAGGCCACTCCATGTAGTTAAAAGGGAGGTTTATTTTGTGGGGTAACTTACAAGTGAAGGGATAGATAACAGGGTCTGGGAAAGGTGTGGCACAGTCCGGCGGTGTTCTCTGGAGAACTCCGCTCAGTCTACCTCCAGGTCCAGGATCCAGGAACCAAGAGAGCTGGCACATCCGGATCTCGGGTCTTCAGGGGTCCTCTCTCGGCTCTGCCTTCTAGGCGTGACCGTTACCGAAGCCTCAATGGGAGTAGTACTTCCAGGTCAAAGCTGGGAAAAGCTACCCTTTACACACCTGTTTCATAACACCTTTTTCTAATCCTTGTATAAAACACATTAGTTTTAAAAAAGGTTCTTTATAGCCTAAACCAGCATTGTACTTGATAACATCATCCTGCATGGCACTATATACAGAGTATGTTGTTAAGGAAATTTTCCAGTTTTAAAACTTCTGCTGTAGGTTTCTTACATTTACTATTAAAACACCAGTGTGCTGCCCCTGGTAGTTATCTGAATAACTACATTTTCTACCTTTTATCTACTTGTGTAAAACTACTTTCCATGAAATTTTGGTTGGTGCTATAATAACAGGTCTTTAGGAATTAGGTTGTAGAATAACTTAATCCATTCTTAGAGTCTCTCTGGTCAGCGCGGATCACTGAGCCTGATTATTAGAGAGGAAGTCAGCTCTTTGGAGCTCTGGAGAACTACAGGGACAACCAGCAGTGCAACAGGAGGCTGGGGTGGCCAAGGCATGCATAAGATACTCCTTTATAGTTGGCCTGTAGGTTTTAGAGCAAGACGAAACCCAACATTCCGGCCTGAATAGCAGCATAGTTTTTCTTTCTTTCTTTTTTTTTCTTTTTTTTGTTTTTTTTTTTTACTAACACAGAACAGATTTTGGATTTTAATGGGAGATTTGTTTCTTCATGATCTGGAATGCGCTTCAGTTGATACCAGCTGCTTGTAGATAGCAAGTAGAGATGGGGATACCTTGTGGCCAGTCATGGGTGATTGAGAGTTTGGTAGTTTGGAGTAGTTCTGGGCTAAGCAATGGATTTTGGCCTTTATTTCCTCATCATAGCTTGAACAATAACTATTTTCAGGCTTCTGTAATTGTGAAATGAGATTCCCACATAAATAGGGCAGAATACAATGTCTGGTACACAGTAGCCATGAGAGTAGGGTTATCCCCAAAGTTTGTAGTAGAGTTTTTGATTTTTGTTGTATTTGGGTAGGGCTCTTCTGTCTGTTACATTTGTTATTCCTTATCAGAAAGCCTGTAATTTTCCTTCATGGCCCTGTTTCATTCTTTTTTCAAATAGGAAGAATACTTTTCTTTTGTACTATAAAAGTACAAAATGAAACTGTAATTCTTCCATCTAGATAAAAACACTGTGAACATTGAAACTATCAAAATATACATTTCTTAGTCATGTCCCACACTGAACCTTTCCAGGACTGTTCCCTCACTGAGCTCTGCTTTCCTCTGGGCTCAGCTTCTTACTAACGTTGCCTTCTCATCTCTGGAGGATGACTTCGTCCTTTCATAGCGTCTGACCTTTTGCACACACACTGCAGGCACTGGGACCAGGCTTGCCTTCTCCCTGTCTTCCAAGCCTTTTGTGTGTTGTTTGTGAACATTGTTCACTGTGCTTCATAGTGTTGTCTCCTGGCTTAGTTGCTTTTCTGTTGCTGTAAGAAGACACCACAACCAAGGAAACTTACAGAAAAATTTATTGGGGCCTGTAGTTTCAGATGGTCAGTCCATGACCATTATAGTAAGGAGTGTGGCAGCAGGCAGGCAGATTTGGTATTGGAGCAGTTGCTGAGAGCTTACGACTTGAGACACAACCATAATGCCGAGAGAGAGAGAAAGAGCTAACTAGGAATGGCATAGGCTTATGGAACCTCAAAGCCCACCTCCAGTGACATGCCTCCAACAATAAGGACACACCCCCAATCCTTCTACCAACTGGGGACCAAGAATTCAGACATGTGAGCACATGGGGGAGGGGTGTTCTCTACATCTCCACTGAGTCTTTGTTCATAGATGTATTCCCAAGAGATGGTGGTGGCTGGTAAAGTTGCTGTTGGCTCAGAAGGGAATGTAGTTTTGTGACTCCACTGTTGTAGTTCATTCAGTAGAGCTGAATGATTCTCACCTAGTTGAGATGTTACGGAACACACCCAGGGTGCGCTATGTACTGTAGCATACCTCAGTTAGATGTAAAATCAGGTATGGTGAGGACAACAGCTAAAGGAAGTTGAACTGTCAGGCCTGAGGCTGCCAGCAGTAAAGTACTTGGATTTTATTGTAAGTATGTGTTTATCTGACCTGGAAGATGTAAAGGAAATACCTAAAAATGTGAACATAATGCACTTTACTGATTGGATTAAAAATCCTGCTGTCAGTTTTCTATTAGTGCAACTGTTTAATTTCTTTCATGTTTTGAATCCAAACTTGGTGCTTCAGGAATTGACTTGACCTTAACTTGCCCTGCTTTTGCATCACATTGATTTCAGCCAGAAAAATCTTCACCATGCCTTCTAAAATTTAAATGCCATGATCAAAATTTATTTTACTTGAGTTATTCCCCTTGTTTTATTTTTTAAAATGTAGAAGATTTACTTGTTTATTTTGTGTGTATGTATATTTTGCCAGCATATATGTCTATGCGCCACATGGATGCTGATTCCCATGTTGGTCAGGGGAGGGGGTCGGATCCCATGGAACTGTAGTTATGGGTGGTTGTGAACTACCATGGAGATACTGGAAATTGAACCCAGGTGCTCTGCAAGAACAAGTACTCTTGACCACTGAGCCATCTCTCCAGCCTATCCCTTGTTTTAAATTAAGAGAACCAGAGGCTTTCTTGAAGGTGTCTACCAAGATAATACCAGCACATATGTAGAGAAATTTAAAAACATTGAATACAAGTCTTAGAATATTTTTTTACATTTGAAAAATGCTTTCATACAATGTATTTTGATCATATTTTCCCCTCTCCCAACTCTTCTTAGATCCTCGTCATCTCCCTACCTACCCAGAGAGCCTGTGTGCTCTCGCTCTCTCTCAAAACAACAAACAAACAAACAACAACAACAAACCTACCAAATCCAAAAACCAAACCCCTAAGAAATGAAAATCAAAGCAAACAATAAAACCAGTAAGATTCAAAACAAACAAAAAACCTAAAAAACCACAAAATAGCTGGGCGGTGGTGACACACGCCTTTAATTCCAGCACACGGGAGACAGAAGCAGGTGGATTTCTGTGAGTTCGAGGCCAACCTGGTCTACAGAGTGAGATCCAGGACAGGCACCAAAGCTACACAGAGAAACCCTGTCTCGAACCCCCCCCCCCAAAAAAAAAACCCCCAAAAAAAAAAAGACCCCTCCCCCCTCCAAAAAAAGTCCTTAAAATATGGAGTTTGTTTGTTGTTAGCCAGCTGTGCTTGGGCATGTGGCTTTGCCTGGAGTGTGGCTGCCTGACAATGAGTCACCTGGAACCTGAGAGTAGAGAGGTCACAGGCCTAGGGGAACACCTACCATGTTATTTTGATAAATGAACAAAGCAATAAAATGACTCCCAATCACATATCGCTGTACCCACACTTTAGTGCATTGCTCAGCCCAAGTCAGAGAAGCTTCCTGTGGTAGATGGGTAATAACACAGAGACCCACAACTGGACAATGTGTAGAGAGAGACTTTGAGCAATCAGTCCTAAATGGAATATCTTCATCAAGGCCCTCATCTCACGTCTCAGGGATCTGTGTGGAAGAAGAGACAGATTGTAAGAGCCAGAGGTGGTGGATGACTTCAGAGAAACATTGTCTTCCAGGTGTAGCAGGGATGCACGTAGGCACTCAGAGAGTGGCAGCATGCACAGTACCTGGACAGATTCGAGCCAGGTTCAAGCCAGACAAGTCCTAGCACTGAGAAGGGAAATGGACACAAACTCCCACCTCTAACCAAGAAGCTTTTTGCAATTGATACCTGCTAGGAAAGGGAAATAAGATTTTCCAAATGGACTGTCAGAGCAAATTGATTTTTAGGATTTGAATGGATTGCTAGTGTTGACAACTCCTCATCCATTTTCATTCTGGAATCCTCATAGGTATCAGGGTCCACAAGCCTCGGTTTGTGTGTGTGATTACGCTTCCTGAGATTGTGCTCATAACTATATCATAACCGTACTTGAGCTCATGAATTCTGAAGTGTTAAGAGTGTCCAGCATACTGTTTAAGTGCTAATACTGTGATCATCTACTTTGTCTAGCATAATGTTTATGCTCCTGAGAAATACCACAGTCTTGGAGCCAGAATGTTGCTGTGGTGGCATGGATGCTGTAAAGCAAAGGGACGGCATAGAAGCCCGATCTTTCTTCTGTCACCCCTCAGCCCCACCAGCTATGTTCCACGTCCCATGGGTCCCCAAAGCCCTCTCATCCTTAGTCACTGGAGTCTGTCCCTGGACTGATACTGTTCTGCATATAGCCAGGGCACTTCGCTGACCAGGTCTGCTTTCAGGTTTTGGTTCTTTGGATGCTTGTCTTTTCCTCTTCATGGTTGCTGTTTATGGTGAGATGACGCGTCATCAACATTCCAGCCTCCCCCTGGCTTGTTTCTTCTAGTTTCTCACTGGTCATTTGATAATGAAGCCAGATAGGAATACACGACAAACAAATCATAGTCCTCATTTTGCCCACCTAACAGTGGAGTGACGTATGTGGACTTTGTAACAACTGCTCTTGGAGTCCAGTGGTCCTTTCCCTTCATGAGTTTAAAACTCAGTACTAGAGAGCCAAGACTTCTTTAAGGAAATGCTGGCTCTCTTGGAATTGTTACACATTCAGGTGAATTTTGCGTGATTTCTTTCTTTCTAACTGAGGTTTTTCCTTTCCTATTTAAGTTAAGATGATTTGAAAGCATCCGCTGGTAAAACTTGGGGACAAAGCTTTAAGGTTGAGGTCGTCCTTTGCTTGAATCATTGTGATATGGTTGGTACATTTCTCTTGGTCATTAGGTTGCCCCCAATGATGAAGCTGTGGTGACGTTGTTATGTGAATGGGCCGTGAGCTGCAAACGATCTGGCAAGCACAGGGCCATGGCCGTGGCGAAACTCTTGGAGAAAAGGCAAGCAGAGATTGAGGCAGAGGTAGGTCCAGTTTTCTCTCTACTTATGCATGTTGTAGTTTAAAGTACTGCACTGAGGAGGGATATCTTGGCTCTTACCTGTGTTAGCTTTCTTTGTCTTGAGAAAGGAGTATTGGGGGGGATATGTCATCTTCTCAAGACTCATAGTAGGATCTAAGTAGACACTGACAATAATTAGTGTTCTAGAATAATTAAGAATTGTATCTTTTAAAATTAAAATTTAACATCTGATAAGAACAAAGGAACCCAAAATTGTGACACTGAGATTCATAAAACACCAATAAACACATGTAAACTTATATACAGTGTAAACCAACTTTATGACACTTTGAAGCTACAGAATGTGTTAGCAGACTTGGAAATATTTTTAGAGACAGGATTATGAGATCACAGATATCAATTTGAATTATTTTTAAGATTTTGATTTAGTTCTAGATAGAATCATTAAAGCCCCAGACATATAAAATGAAAACAATAGCCAACATTTGTCAGCATTAGCTACTGTTAAGGGGAATTTTCTAAGTGATTTATTTTCCCTTCCTTCCTTCCTTCCTTCCTTCCTTCCTTCCTTCCTTCCTTCCTTCCTTCCTTCCTTCCTTCCTTCCTTCCTTTCTCCCTCCCTCCCC
>CABHPQ010001223.1:65521-90966 GCA_902168405.1 Peromyscus aztecus
CCTCCCTCCCTCCCTCCCTCCCTCCCTCTCCTCCCTCCTTCCTTCCTCTCCAGATTTATTTATTTAATGTGCATACGTGTGAGTGCCTACATGTATGTATGTGTACCATCAGCATACCTGGTGCCAGAGAGCAGAGAAGAGGGTTTTGGATCCCTTCTTCTGCATGTGGAGTTACAAGCAATTGTGAGCCTCCTATATGAGGTGCTGGGGACTGAACCTGGGCCTCTGCAAGAGTAGCAAGCACTTTTAACTACTGAACTGTCTCTCTAGCCCATTAGTAACTATTTTATATGGATTTTTGTAATGTTAAGAATATACACAGAAGAGCTGCTCTTAGTAGCACATGTCTATAATTCTAGAACTTGGGAGGTAGAGGGAGGAAGATCAGGAGTTTAAGATTATTTGCAGCTACATAGGGAGCTCAAGGCTGCAGTGAGCTGTAGGGGATCCTGTCTCAAAAATAAATAAATAAGATGATGAAGAAGGAGGAGGAGGAGGAGAAAAAGAAGAGGGAGGGTACTAAACCAAAACACAAATGCAAACCTTGTGCATGCTCATGAGTACTTCTCTGATTTTCTTAGTAAGTTTATGTAATGCCATGCCTCACCTGTGTATGTACTGGCAGTGGAGAGTGGAGAGGATCTGGTCAGAGCTGGAGTGACTTGTACTTTGTACTGCAGATTCTTTCTGATTGGCTGGGTGGGTCTCTATAGATTTGAGAGGTACTGTGGCCTAATATAGGCTATGTTCCTAGCGTGGCCTAGTAGTATGAGTCCATGTCTCTACTTTAAGACTCTTTGGCTGGTCTTATTTTTCTAATACCTTTGATGTGGACTTTTACTTCCAGAACAGTTTCAATAGTTAATATAATTTAACAGCTCCCTTGTGTTGCTAAAAAACATACCCATTTATTTGCAATCTCCTTTTAAAATTAATTAGGGATAGGGTCCATTTTATAGGCCAGAATGGCCTGCAATTCACTTTGTAGCCCATGCTAGTCTCAAACTCATAATGACCCTTTTGCCTCAGCCTCCAGGGTGCTGGAATTAACCACAGTGAGCCACAGTTCCTGTTGCTGTAAACTTTTCATAACTAAAATTTGTTATTGTGTTGCAAAAAAATCAGATGTTAAAAGTAAGAGTACTAAATAGAGCATTTGCTAACTCTCAAAGAGGTAGGATAAAAATGAAGATGATGCCAGGTATTTTGATATCTTTATTTTTTGAGGTTGCTGAAGACCTTAAGGTCGTGTAGCTGAAGGGCTTCTGGCAACTTAAATGCTGATTATTTGGCATATTTTCATCAAGAAGTCATTTGCAGCCATTGAAATGAATCCCTGAGTCCTTGCCATGGCTCTTCTCACTTTGGTCACCCAGTTGACCTTGGTTCAACATGCTCTGTTAACTTTCCTGTACAAATATTTGGGCTAAAGAGTATCAGCAACTGAGTACAGGGTTGGCTTGTATTGAGAAAAGGACTTCCCACAGGAACCAGTCCATGTTTGCTAGCTGTCAGCAGCCTTTATTACTGTTTATCTTCCTTTATCTTTGAAAACTATGAACAGCGTTGTGGTTCCGTCAGGAACTAGCACGCAGACCCCTGTATTTTACACATCATTTTCACATCTTGATTTTTCTTTCTGAGCCTTAGTCTTTTTAGGCGAGGCAAAAGTCTCAGTGACCTTCAGTCGAAATGCTTTTGAGAGATGATAGTACAGGATTGGATCAAAACACAAATTGGACACAGCCAGGAGCAGTGTGGCCTCTTTGGCTTTGAAGAGGGAGATCCTCGTTGAACAATCAGATATGACCTCTGTCTGACTGAGGGTGTATGGGATCCTGACAGCGTGGTAAGGAACAAAGCATATGATGTAACTAGTTGTCACCAAGAGAATGTTGGTTAGAGCTGTTTTCACATTTGGATAGTTTGCGTTGTCTCTATTTCTATAGAGTTGTCTAATTACAAGGAAGTTGGATATCAAAATGATGGCTGAGAAATTTAAAAATATTGCTACACATATGAAATTTGTTAACAAATGCCAATTTCTTCCAAACTCCTTTTTAAATTCCATGCAACCTACGTTTGACTTTTCTTTGATGTCCTTGATGGGAATCACCATGTTCGGCACCATTATTAGAAGAACCATGAACCACACGACAGTTGATATCATTTTTGCAAATCCAGGTTCTTGTATTCGGTATATTTTGCAGCTGTGTATTAACTGAAGACAGCGATCAATGCTGAGAAAGGCTAAGAAGATAATAGACAGGTACATATTGATGTAGATGAGGCAGGCTGTTACTTGGCAGTGGAATATCCTTAGCTTCCAGGGTGCCACACCCAAGTCAACAACAATTTTTACTGGTAATGCCAGAGTGAGCAGGAAATCAGCTGTAAGCAAATTAATCAAGTATATGCTCACACACCTGTGATTGGTGGTTTTCTGTATAAAAGCCCATGTTGCAAAACAACTTCCAATGATTCCAATGAGGAAAACCAAGTAAAAAAAATATGTAAATGGTTCCAGATCTCTGTAAACTGGACAGAACAGTGAACTGTTTGTCATCTTCAGGGAGAAGCTTGAGTTCAATAATTAAAAAACAAAACGAACCACTGATCTGTTAGAAAGAGTAGAAGGGAGATGTTAGTAACTAAAATCAGAAAATACTTTTCTTGAAAACGTTTGTACTCTAAATATCATGGCCTTCCTAGTTTTTAGGAAGAGTTTCACGGGCTAGAGGGAACATCCTAGATCGTTCTGTGTTCTCCATCTGTCTGATTTCTGTGACTTTCAGGAAATCCCAAGTAAATTTGCTTTTGGGAAGGGATGTTTATGACCTTGTGGGTTTGTGTTGTATAGCTCTCTGTTACCCGTTGAGGGTGAAATTTCTTTGCAGAGGAGGTGAATGACCAGAGCTTCTGGGAAGTGGAGAGAGGAAGGTGCTGTGGTTTTGTCTGAAAAGATTTCAGTGTGGCTTTCTGCTTTCTGCTTTTCTTTTTGTAGGTTTTGTAGCTTATGCTGCAAGAACCTAGGCTGACTGGAGAAAAGACAATAGCAAATGGTAGAAAGGTTTCCATATTGTTATTTTAAAAGCAGGTCCTCTGTTGTGAATCCTGTTAACATATTTTTAGAAGTAAAATTTCGTCTCTTATTTTCAGTGGGAAGAGTTGAAGGGTTAGCCTCTGGTTCTAAATTGATGCCTGCTGCCCCCTCATCTTGTTCCAGTTTTGTAATGGTATAGATCCTGAAGGCCAGTGTGTGGCCTCCAGCCCTGTGTGGCTGGTGAACACTTTAAATGTTGATTGAACATATTAAAGATTTTCTTTAGTTGCCATATTTAACTCTGAATACCTGTGTAATATTTTTTGTTATATTATTCTTGCTATGTTAATGAAATTACTTTCTTGTGTTTGTTTTTACTTTTTAAAATTCACCTAATAGAAAAACTTGTATTGTTGGAGTTTGACAAGTATTTTTGTTGAATATAATGGCTGTAACTATTTCTACAGAAGTGTTTTCTACTAGTTTTATGAAAGTGCATTTTTAAAAGCTTCTAAAACATGAATCTATACTTATTGGTTACAACATTTTCCAAGAAAGGGTCAGTTATATCTGTATTAAAATTTGTAGCTTTATTGAACCTGTTGGTACTAATTTATAATCTCAGCACTCAGGGGGAACACTAGTTTAAGCTCATTCTTTGCTAAATGGCAAGGCTAGCCTGGTATACATGAGACCTTGTCTCAATCTGAAACAAAACAAAACAAAAACCCTTTCTAACTTTCACAGGAGAGAAGCACCACAGTTGAGACAATCTGATAATGACAATAAAATCTTGTCATGCTCCTTCCAGGTAGAGAATACTGGCTTGACTTATGAGTTCAAGTTAAACTCAGCTCCCTTTGGTATGGTTGAGTCTAACTCCCATGTTTAGGGCCACACGTGGTACTTTGTGCTATATGTCTTGATGTGGGCAATCCATTTTCATATTAAATAATACTTTTTTTAAAGAAGTGAAGTCCAAAATGTCACTTCAATAAAACAAATGGAATTTCCTGAACATCCCAGAAATCAGACAATGTAAAACCTGGGTCTTTAGAGTTTTCTTAGGAACAAAAATCATACATAGCGTTTCAGGATATTTGAAGTTTACTGACTGACAATAAAAGGGCTCAGCAACCATAAAATCCATCTTTAAATCAAACAACTTCTAAAGTCTTATTAAACTTTAACATCTCCAAATATTTAATGATGCAATATGTGCCTTTAAAATTTTTATTTATTATTATGCATGTTCATGATGTATGGGCATGGATGTGCCTCGGCATGCATGTGGAGGTCAGTGGACAGACAACTTGGTGAGGTCAGTTTTCTCCTTCTACCCTTCCCTGAATTCTGGGATGGAACTTAGTCTACTCATGCACCTAATTTACACCTTTACTGGCTGAGCCATCTAATGGCCCTGCTATGTTTTCTTGGAATGGTGTAATGATTGCAAGTAAGTCGATAAGGCAGATGTATATCAGACTTTCTTAAGTGTCACTTAAAGGTTACATAGTCTTCCCTTTTCCCCAGAGGAGTCAGAGCTTTCAGGGTCCATGGATACTGTCATTCTGTACCAACCGTAATGAAAATTTTAAAGAACTTACTATTTGTGTTTGATGACTATCCATTTTTTTTAAATGTTATATGAGTCCTGTTGTGTGGTTGCTATAATCTGAGGTATACCAACCTTAAATCCATTGCTTGGATAGCTGGCCAATTACAGAGCCAAGATTCCATCTCAATCATGTTTCAGAAGCCACAGTCATGTCCATGATGATTCTAATGTTAATGCTGTAAAGGACCAAACCTTACCTGAGGGTTATGTGGCAGGAATACTCTTAGCAGTTTTCATGTAAAACAGTTTAAGTAAAATTCATAGTTTTGACATTCCTCCCAAGCACTCTAGTAATAAGAGAAGTATAGGTATTCCATGTGTTTTATAGTGTAATCTTACTATGTGCGTGTGTGTTCACCCTCATGTGCATGTATACACATATTTATATGTTTATATATACTTATATATACTTATGTAAAAGCTAACTTTATGTCTTTTATGTAAATTTCTGTAAACTGTCAAAGTTATTATGACTCACTTTTCTCTTAATATCCCTGATGACTGTCTTTGCTTTCAGTGCTGGGTTTGAACTCAAGGCTTTTGCATACCTGGCATGATACTTATCACTGTTCTACACCTCCATGTCCGTTAGCCCCGAGTCTCACTTTAGATTGTTTGAGTGTACATTTTCTGTGAATAAGTCCTACCTATCTCTATATGTAAGTGTGTGGTAGAATTTTAGAATCATGGCACTTTAGTGATGGGTAGATTCTTTATTGGTGACTTCTTTTCAGTCCTCAAATCAATTGAGGAGACTGCAGAGTACTCAAGATTTCTGCAGCTTATTTGGGCTTGATGAGGATCTGTATGTGCTGACCATTCTCTGGATGGACTCTTAGCCTTTCTCCTTCTTCCTCTTTGTGAGCCTTGCCTATAGACCTGTGGGCCGGAAGGAGACTCTTGGTGTCTGAATGTCACTCAGGCTTCTCTGACTTCCTTATAGCCATTTCAGATGTTGCATAGTGATAGTAAATAGTTACTTGTTTCTGTAAGTGCCCTGTTGCTTAAATAATTATATGGCGGGCTCTCATTTTATTGGTAAGGCATATGGCAAAGAGAAGTATTATAATAGTTTGTCTTGATTGGCAGTCTTTCTAATTAGAACTGACCATCTATTCCAGAGTGGGGTAACTTACTTCAAAGAGTCACAATGTAATGCTAGAGAGTCTTGAGTGTTTTGCATTTTCTTTCTAACTGTGTCTAGATTACCATGAAAAAATAGTTTCTCAAAATTTTGCATAGGTTGATCAGAGCAAAACTGTACTATAACCATATCCCCTGCTCTCTATCTCAGATCTGAAATCTAAGAGCTTGATAAACACTGTGGCAATGGTATCTGTGCAAATAGACACACTCAGCAGTATTCCACCTAAATCAAGCAGGGAAACTAAATGTCTTCTTGGTTCTCTCTCATAGATTGCTCATTGCTTAGGGAATAAAACCAACAAAACGGAATGAAAACTAAATAGATTTTCCATGGGAGTCATGGTGGACGTGCTTCGAAATTTGCTAATGTAGGACTGGTAGAGGAAAGTCTGGTTAGGACCTGTTGGGAAGGTACACCATGGCTTTCCCTATCAGTCTAGTTAGAAAAATGAGTAATTCAAGCCTCTATAATTAGTCTCATTTGAATTTTTTTTAAAGACAGATGAGACCAAAAGAAGGCAGAAAATGCTGACAGAAGTCCATCGCTCAGGTCTAATTACAGTCCAGTAGAGCCCAATAGTTGCTGCCCTGCTTCCCAGCAGCTTGTGACTTTTAGTTCTTTTCTGCTTCAGCACTGAAAATCGTGACTTTGGTTCCCACGGGAAAAAACTGAATTAGCTAATCATTGAAAAGGACGTACCTGGCGCTGTCTTCTTTGGCCCAAGCAGGCCTGGGTCCAGCTCTTCAGAGGATCATGGGCCGTTTAGTTGGCCTCAGTGATAGCAGTTGCATTTTTCAGGGTTGCCTGCTGAACTAAAAATTTCCTTTCCTTTTTGTGTGGTTTTAAAATGTTACAAATTGACGTAGATGAAACTGTGGTTTGCAAATGGTTTAAGCTATATGAAAGTCTCCTGGGGAAGTTTTTTTTTCTTTTGTAAGAAAACAATTTTATCTATCTTAAGTAACTCAAAATTGTTAGTTACTGTTTTAGAGAAGGTAATTTTCATTTATCCATTATAAATACTTTGCCTGCTTTTTCTTTTGTTAATAGAAGTTCCTCAGACTGTTCTGTTTCACAATAGTTTAAAAAATACCAGTGGTAAAGGCTTGAAAATGATGTTGAGTTTAGGACTTAAGACAGTAAAACATTTAAGCAGGTACTTGTTTAGTATAGTTATGGGCACCAGCACTTCAGAGGTACAATTAAATAATATTGTTGCAGCTTATATTCTTGCTAAGATGGCTGTTAATTAAAAAAAAAAAAAGCCCAATACAGTGGCTGGTAGACTGCAATCCCAGCATTGGGGAGGCCGAGGGAGGGTTAAAGCCATGAATTAGAGGCAGCTGGAGGCAGCCTGGGTTCTATAGTGAAGACCAGGCTAGGCTATCAAGTGAAACCATCTTAAATGAACAAAATTGAATCTGATGGGTCATAGTTGACTTTGTTGTTGTTGTTCATACCAGAAAAATATTTTTCTACATTTATTATTTTGTGTGATGCATGTACCCATGTGTCATATAGCATGTTTGTGCAGATATATAAGACATTAAGGAATTAGTTTTTTCTTTCCACCGTGTAGGATTGTACTCAAGTTGTCAGGCATGGTGACAAGTGCCTTTAGATCCCTTGAGCCATCTTGCCAGCTCCATTTTAGAAAAATCTTGAAAGAAAAATATAGCATTATTGGAACAACAGAGAGATAACTGCTATTCTCCTTTTTTCTTTGGTTTATGTAATTAACTTTTTCTGTGTTTATCTAAATGTTATTGTGCATCTGACTTCAGAGTTTTTCCTTCATGAATGCATCACACATAAAACAGGGAGCTGACTCAGCAGGTTACAGTGCTTGCCACGCACTTCTGACAACCCAAGTTCAATCCCTAGAACCTGTGTAAAGGTAGAAGGAGAGACCCACTTCATAACTCATCCGCTGACCGGGGCACATGTGCACCATGAGACACGTTTCCACACTCGCATACACACATTATCTTAATAGTGCATTTAAAAAAGTTAAAGAATGTATTTCATCTATTTTCCAAATTATGAGGCTAAAACAATCAGAAAGTATTTCTCAGCTTCACTTAAACAGCTTGATGAATTGAGGCATGCATTTAGCAAGTTATACCTTATGTTGCATAATTAACTATTCCCCTGCAATGAGAACATGTTAACTCGTGTCTGAATGGAGCCCAACTCTTGAGGTAATAGCATGCGTGACCAGCAAGCTGTCTGGTCTGAATGGGAAGTTTTGTCTCATTAGTGATTAGCTCTATTTTTCTTTGATGAGACTAGACTCCCAACCCTTTTTCTTTCTGAGTTGCTATAGATCAAAGCCAAGGCCTTGAGCATAGGAAGTTAGAGCAAGTCTAGCTTTTATGAAAGTGACCATGAGCTTCTGGCCCCAAACATAATTTGATAAATACATTTATTGTGATAAACATAAATTTTCTTGTGATAAATATGCTGATGCACAGTTAATTTGTAAGTGCCAAGCTGTGGCCTCTGTAGGAGAGACATTTGCAGGAAAGAAAATTGAGGTATTCCCTTAGAGCTTTCATTCCCTGGGCATAAGTGTGAGGTGAAGAGAATTTAGAGGTGGATTTGGTTGCAAATTGGGTAATGAGTAGTTTTAGTGAGATATGAAGAAAAATTGGGATAAACTATTTCTGGTGAAGTTCTTCTTTATTTTGGGTAGTTGTTTTATCTGTTTACTTCTGCTTTAGTTTAGGTTTAGGTGACCAAAAAGTACAAGCAACTAACTGTTGCTAAAATTCGAAGACTACTGTTTATGTTTGGGTTGCCAAATGTGAGCAAGCTTACATGCCTTGGTTCTTTGTCCCTGCACCTCATTCTAGGAGCAGCATGAACTATCTGTTTGGTTTTTGTGTTTATGAGATAGGATCACCCACATAAACCCAGGGTGGCCTCCGACTCACAGGAATCCCCCTGCCTGAACCTCTCCACTGCTAAGATTACAAGTATGTGTCACCATTGCCTGGCAGGAACTCATTTTATTATAGTGAAACCAGATTTTATTTTTCATTTTTTGTTTTGTTTTGAGACATTGTCTCATTACATAGACAGGCTGGCTTGAAGCTCCAGCTGCTTTTACCTCTGCACTCTGAGTTTGGGATTACCAGTCCATCTGCATTCTCATTTTGAGAATAAATTCTGACTATCTGAGTTGTTGGAGAATATTTTTTCCTCTCTTGCCCTCAGTAACTTTTCAATTTTGAATATTTCATACACAGGTACTGTATATCATTTCAGTCCCTCTGTCTCCCTGCTCAGACTCCTCCTGTGTCCCTCAGTCATCTCAAATTCATGACTTCTTCTTTTAATAATTATTTCATACCCACGTGTATATATAAATATAACCTGCTGAATCCATTTGGTGTTGCTTGTAACTGTATATATTTAGGGCTGATAGCTTCGGATTAGATAATTCATTGGGAGGCTCATCCCTTGAGAACGCCGATTCTTCCTCTTGAAGTAGTCATTAATGGCCTGTATTTCTGCATCTGGTGATGGGGTCTTGTGATACTTCCTCCATCCATATTGGCGTGTCCCCTGGTGGTATCATTATGACTACAGCTTCCTTGTGATATACTGAAGACACTGTCTCCCAGCAAATGTCCTAGTCCTTTGGTGCTTATAATCTTTCCAGCTCCTCTTCTGACATGGTCCCTAAGCCTTAGGTTAGGGGTTGTACTGTAGATAGATCAAATGGATCTGCACACCCCACAGTCTGCTAACTTCACATTTTGACAGACTGGTGATTTCTCTAGTAAGGTCTCCATCTGCTACAAGAAGAAGCTTCTTTGATGAGGGGTGAGAATGGCACTTACCTCTGGGCAGAAGGGTAAGTATTTATAATGCAGTTAGGATACACTGGTTTGTGAAAAGTAGCACTAGTAGGTTCTCTAGAGTCCATGGCCTCACCACCTAGGCACAACTGGCTAGGTTTATAGTACCAGGCATGATTTCTTGTATTGAGTTAGCCTTAAATCCCATTAGAAAGCTTTGTTCAAACATCTCTAAGATCTAAGTGCCACTATTTCACCCTTGGGGATATCTTGCCTTGCTGGCCAAGTTGTAGTTTGTAGGTATCACAGCCAAGGAGGACTATTGATTGCTCTTATCCCTTGGTAGCTTGCACAGTGTCTTAGCATACTTGAGAGTCCAGGGAGGCTTCCGGGTCAGTGCCAGCTCAGTCCACCAGCTCCTGTTTCTTAAGTGTGTGGTGTCTTCAGCAGTAGGGTCTGATGTTCAAGTCCTGGGAGACAACCAAGGGCGAAAGCAATGACCTGTATTGTTTTGGGCATTTCTGTCCCCCAACAAACAGTTAGATGGCAGGTTCCTCTCGCCTGATGCTGCAGTTTTGTTAGATAGTCTATGGCTCTTGGGGGAGCCATTATCACCCCAAGTGCTGTAACTTCGTTCAAACTGTATGAGTGTTTATGTATATATGCATGCACATTGATGTGTAGTATATATTGGACATAAAATAATGTTTGCCTATGACTTTAAGAAAACATTCTTAGTATCACGCCCCCTTCCTTCCCTTTCTCTGTTTTGTTTATGTACCCCCCCACCTCTCTTCCCCCTTTCAGTTTTCCCCTTCATAGCACCTGTGTTCTGCTCTTCTCCCTTCTAGAACTCTAGATATTAAGTTTTTAATGCATGAGTTTCATTTCAGTTACCTGAAGCTCCTCCTGTCTCATCAAGGCTAAATATTTTTCAGGTTGTATTTTGTTAATGTTCCAGGAAAATGCATGTCATCACTAACCAACCCACTGTTCAGAAACCCAAGTGGGAAGAAATGAGGTAAAGGTATTTTCCCCTTATCTTGGTCATGGCAACACTTTCATTTAAGAAATGATATTTTAGTTGTTTTCATGTATATTTTAGATGTATAAAATGCTAATTTCCCCCACAGGTTGATTTGTGGTCTCTTCTGCTATCCATAGCATCATTTAAAAAATTATTCACCACAATTGCCAGATAATAGTATTTTTAAATTAGAAATTTTGATAAATGTATATGTGAGTCCTCTGTATCATTCCTGTCCTTTCCCTAACTCCTGTTATGTCCTTCCTCCCTTTCAAAGTCACAACCTCTTATTTTTAAATTATTGTTACACATGTATACATACATATATACAACCTACTGAGTTTGGCCTTGCCTGTGTGTACACGTGTCCAGGTCTAATCACTTGGAATTGGACAGTTTATGTGGGAGCATGTCCCTGGACAAAAGTGATTCTCTCTCTCAGTTGCCATTGAACCTGTAGGTCTTCATCTTGGGGTGGGACCTTGTGGATTTCCCTTATCCACACTTGCATGTCAGCTGGTGCGGTTAATTACATGGGTCTTATTTAAACAACCATACTGTTTAGAGTTCCTAGGTGTCTGTCTCCTGTCATATCTAGGGGGCACTATTTAGCAGCAGGCATCCTGGTCCTGAGGCTCCTATAGTCCTTCCAAGGTGTTCATTGAGATGTCTGAGGTGTGGCTGGGCATGCCACAGACACTTATCCTTTGCATTTTCACCAGCTATGGATCTGTGTAGTAGCCTCTGTCTGTTGAAAAAAAAAAAAGAAAGTAAGCAAATAGCTTCTTTGACAGTGAGCTAAGAACTATATTTATCTTTGGGTTTAGGGATAAATATTTAGAATGCAGTTAGAAATTTCATTAGTGTAGGGAAGTGATGGTAGGTTTTCCATTAGGCTGTCTGACCTCTTCAGCCATGGGCAGTTGTTGGCTAGGTTTACAATAGCAGGCCTAAATTCCTTCCTATTAAGAGGGTCTTAAGTTTAGACAGCTGTTGTTTTTCTCTAAGATAAAAATATCAGTATTGCACTGTTATGGATATCTTGCTGGTCCAGTCATTATTGTGGTTTTTGAGCTTTACAACTAGGAAGGACTGTGGATTACCTCCTCTGACGATATGAGAGCCAGTCTTTGGGAAGGAGGCTTCCAGAAGGTCAGTTCTAGCCGGATCATTCCAAGTCCTGTATCCCAAGTATGTGGTGTCTTCAGCAACAGGGTCTTATCTTCAGCTTTTAAATTTGCCTTTAGGCTTCTCTACAACAGATATAAAACAGAGATAGTCCAAAAGGTCAAGGGGAAACGATGAGAGTCACAAGCACAGGCCCAATTGGTAACCTTAACTCAGGAAGAATGCATTTTCTGTACAGATAACAACCTGCTATTTTAGAGAAACCCTGGGCCAAAGAGATGGTTCTAAAGGGGCAACGTTTGCACAGTTGTGGGGAACCAGGACACTGGAAAAACTGCCCTCAGTGGGGTTCTAAGAAATGGGGCTTTGCCTGTGTTTAGGAATAAAAATCACTAAAGCAGTATTGTCTGTCCTAGTCTGTAAAGGAACGGTGAACTGTTGCCTCCTCATGTCTGGAGCAGCCTGATGGGAAATAAGCATCTAAGCAGCAGTCTGAGTAAATGTTAATGATAGCGAACCGAATCATGCTGTCGTTACATGTTCTGTCTATACATTTTCTTGCTGCTTGGATCTTTTGTAGCATGATTACATTTTCTGGTTTTGTTTTACTCCTTTTAATTTCTATTTTGAAAAATCTTTTGGAACAAAACTATCATCTAAATTGTTTCTCATCTTCAAGCATTTTTTTCTTCAACTTTCTTCACCAGAAATTTATTTCATACCAACAGCTGTGTGAGTATCTCAAAGACATACCTGGAGCCCTCAGACCTGTCCTTCACTATCATTATGTCTTTACTTGGCACACTGGGGCTGGTGGCAGACTTAACCTGTGGGAACCGATTAAAATTTCAGTTACACTCCAAAGTTAAAGGAATTTGGGCTAATCTGATACTTTTAATTTAGGTGACCACTCACTTATAAGCCAGGTTGGTATCATGTAAACAATGTCAAAAGACAATCGCATGTAGATAGTACATATACACATAGTCACACAAGAAGAAAGAATAAAACACCCAAAAGAGTTTGTAGTTCCTACCTAGATCTGTCATTTTTTTTGTTTTTTAAGTGTGAGTGGTGAGTGTGTATCTGTATGCAGAATCCAGACAGTAACTTCAGGTGTTTTCTATCACTTTCAACTTTATTCTTTTATTTCTTTTAGGCATGGTCTCTCCCCAAACCCAGAGCAGAGGCTGGCCTTGAGTTCCTGATCACCCTGCCTCCTTCACTTTCTGAGTGTTTAGATTACAATGTGTACTGGTGTGTTGGCTTATCAAGTTTTTTTTTTTTTTTTTAAATGGTTCTTTTGCAGGGATGTACTTTTGTAAAATTATAATCCACATGCCATTGGACTCTAGCAGCAAATAGCTGATCCAAAGGAAATAGTGACTTTTCATTGATGATTACACAGTTGTAGATGCCCACATATATGCTCACCTAAAAGAAAACCCATGCCTTTTTTTGGGGGGGGGTGGGGAGGGTATGATAATCTGTTTGTAATTTTCATAGTGCCTCTTTAATTTTATTTTTGAAATTATAATATAATTACATTTTCCCTTTCCCTCAAAACCCCATATACCAATGGTTCTCAATCTGGGTAGTGACCCTTTGAGGGTTGCATGGCCCTTTCACGGGGGTTGCATATCAGCTATCTGAATATCATATATTTACATTAAGATTCATAAAAGTAGCAAAATTACAGTTGTGAAGTAGCAACAAAAATAATGTTATGGTTGGGGGTCACACAACATGAGGAACTGTATTAAAGGGCTGCAGCATTAGGAAGGTTGAGAACCACTGCCACATACCTTTTCCTGATCTTCAAATTCATGGTGTCTTTTGTCACTAATTGTGGTTTTTTTTCCCTGTTTTTTTCAAGACAGGGTTTCCCTGTGTAGTTTTGGTGCCTGTCCTGGTTCTCGCTCTGTAGACCAGGCTGGCTTTGAACTCACAGAGATCTGCCTGGCTCTGCCTCTCGAGTGCTGAGATTAAAGGCGTGTACCATTGCCGCTTTGTCATTAATTGTTATTGCATGCCTATATGTATTTGTATATACATAGATAGTGCTAAATAGAACCTGCTCAGTCCCTACAAATGTTATCTGTGTGTATGTTTTCAAGGCTGATCTTTTGGCGCTGGACAACCGTGTTAGATGTTTTTGTAACAAGTTTACTAGTTGACATACCCTAGTGGCCAAAGCTGTGGGTGTGACTCTAGGTGGGGGCTGACATAGGCATTCATTGTAAAACCAGGATTAGATTTGAACCAGTTTTTGTCTGCCTTCCGTGATTATGAGCCTTGATGCATTGGAGTTCTTGCACATCTGGAGTTTACATCTTTATAGCATCCCCTTCCAGAAGGTTTCTTGAGGATGAACCTTAGGTTTTCTTTCTCTGGGTCAGCTTGAATCTTGTTCCATCCCCATTTGTGACTGCTGGATTCAGACTGGCTACTTAATTACCTAATGCTAATTCACCTCTGCTAGCTATATAGCTCACAACATAAAAAGTGGCTTTCTCAAAAGAAAATGTTTCCTTCTGTTGCTAGGAAAAGAGGGTGGAGACTGAGGAGGTAACTCAGCAGGTGAATGCTACTGGGAACATTTTATGGAACATCTTCTTGGTTCACATCCCTCAGTGAACCCTGTGTAATTTTGGTATACTTCATTGTGAATGCTCTGTGATATATATCTTGATTCCTGCCCCAGATATTCCTTCAAAACATGTTGGCATAGGTATTTGAATTAGTTAAGCATAGAAATGGGAACTTTATTCAGGTAAAGAAAGCAGAGACATTTTAATGAATGGGGACTTTGGTTCTTCTGGGCTGTTTTCAAACACCCTTTACTAGATTTCTGCATTCTAGATGTTGCAGGATGGCTACTGACATGTTCTGGCCACAGATGTTTCTTCATTTGCTTTACATAACAGAGTATAATTCAGCCATTTAAAAAATAGCATCATGAAATTTGCAGGCAAATGGAAGAACTAGAAAAAAAATCATCCTGAGTGAGGTATCCCTGACTCAGAAAGACAAAAATGCTGTGTATTTGCTTATATGTGACTATTAGCTGTTAAGTCGATGATAACCAAGCTACAATCCATAGAACCACAGAGGGTGTGTGTAGAGTAAGGGACTAGAGGGAGCAGATAGATCTGGTCAAGAAAGGGAAATAGAAGGGGGGATCAAGTGGGGATGAGTGGGAGAGGGGGTTGTGGGAGGGAATATGGGGAGAGACAGCTAAAAAGCTAAAATTAAGGGGCATTTGAGGGCTGGTATGGAAACAGCAGAAACTTTCTAAAATATTACATATATGAGGGCATTCTAAACAAAATTGCCAAATGATGGGGGAAACAGAGTCCCCACTGGCCATCTCTTGTCACCGAATGGAGCTTCTAGTACCAGGATTGGGTTATATCTAATTGAGTGGTTGGCCAAAGGGGCCCCACAGTAATCCCAAAACAACCCAGGCTGTTGCCAAGACTGTGGATTGCTCTCCACAAACTGACAGCAAGGCCTCATTGCTGAAGACAACACCTACACAGCTCACTGAACATGGAGAGATTGAGCTGGTGCCTACATGGAGCCTTCACCCCTATGTTCCAGTGTTTGGTACAGAAAGGTACTCTGCGTGCTCTCAAAAGAGGAATGTTAGCACCAACCCTGCCCCAAACCCTTTATCAACGGTATGCTGGTGTACTTACTGCTTGCAAGATATGCTAGTGCAGTGTTGGCACAAAGCTTGTGAGAGTGCCCAACCAGTAATTGATTTGACTTAAGGCCCCGTAATGTAAAAGTCCTATGGTTTTACATTTCCTATAAAAATGAGGGAGCAGTTGGCGAGAGCTAAAAGACTCGACTCTTGGTGAGGCACAAACTCTCAGCTCACCCTCCTCTTTCTCTTTCCTGTCTTCTAGCACTGCTGACGGGGCCTTCTCTGCCATTTGAGCATCTGTGGGCACTCTGTTGTATCTTCATCTACGGAAGCACCTGTATAGTGTCCCCTGTGGCCTCTTTAGCTACAGTGGTGTCTGAAGCATGCTTAGGTTAACCCCCTGTTGCCAGTGCTCTGCCCTTTGCCCAGTTGTTTCCCTGCACCTAATAATAGTTCTGGCGCGCAGTGATTGCACCTCTGCTGTGGTCTCTAATCTCATCTGCCTGACATGTTGTTTCCTAAAACTTCTCGCTTTCCTGTTAGTTGTCTGCTGTGGCATAGTAGTTACAAAGGCATTGCTTGGTCCTACAGGGGAAAGTGACTTTCTGAAGACCATGTTCACTATGTTGTGGGGAAAAGAGGATGGAGGTTGAAGAGAGAACCCACCTGACCCAAGTCTTACTTAGTACTTTTCTTCCTCTCTCACATTGGCTTCAGTAGCCTAGTCGGGGGGAAATCTGCCCTGGCTGTGGGAGTTACGAAGGATAATAAACCCAGTCCCCTTCCCAGTCCCCATGTGCATTTAGTCAAACTCATACAAGTGAGCTATGTTCTTTTTGAGAGTTTCTTGACTGATCACTGGAAGTGTGGAGCTCTGAGGAAAGTGGGAAATGATGCCTAGGAGAGCCCAGAAACCTTCTGTTTCAGTTTCAGCTGCATTCGGTCTAAAGTCTTACTAGGACTTAGAGCATACGAAATAGTCATTTGGGAAAGTCAGAGACTAGTAGCATGTTTCCATTTTCTGTATAACCACCTCCCTTGCACTGAAGTGTGACTAAGCATACTATACTGATCCATGTGTGGTTGTGAGGAAATCTGGGGGTGTCCCTTCATACATTGATTACTAATAAAAAAAAATTCCTGATGGTTTTGAAGACAACTTGTTTATTGGTACATACAGAGTGTAAAACATGAAGTAGATATGAGCATTAATAGAAAAATATTTAGGAGGCACACCTGAAAGATTGGGTGTCTTCTAAGAAGCAAATTAATAGCAGAGAAGGGTTTAGTTTGGTAACTCATAGACCGGAAACCACATGACAGTCCTCCATTCATTCCATTTCTAAAAAATTGTGATATGCACAGACTTTCTTTTTATGTGGAAACTTTGAATTTCATTGCACTAATTATTTTGAACTTAATTCTTACTGTTGAATAATACTGCTAGATAAGTTACTTATCATCATAAGCATGCATTTTATTTATACTTCTTAATTATCAGGTAACAACATGGACAGTACTTGGAAGGGGATGAGAGTTCACAAAGTGTCTGTGCTTTCGTGGACTGTATTTCCCCTCTTGGTTTTGGAAGTGTCTTGGTCATTCTGGACCTTTAATGAGATGTGTAACTTCTTACTTAAGACTTCTCTAAATGGCTGGCATAAGAAGAAATAAATAACGGGGTCCAGACACACATTTGCAGCAGAGAGCAGCAGAGTGAATTCCTTCACGTAGAGCAGGGTTTCCTTTGACTGGCAGCTGTAATGAGCCTCCGTCTGACTCTTGGTGTAAGGGATTCTGGCAATGTGGTAAGGTACAAAGCAGACCACAAATACAAGCACGATGCTGAATATATTGCGGCTAGACTTTCTTTTGACCGAGATGGAATTCCTTCTGGACTTGAGGTGAGACTTGAAGATTTTCCTCGTTATGGCGGTGTAGAAGATGATTAGTAGAAGAAACACAATCCAGAAAATGCTCACGAAGACATAGTTAGATGCTTTGTGCCACTTCCGTCCCAGCTCATTTTTGAGTTCCATACACTGTACTTTCGTAATCTCCTTGACACTCTGGTTTGTCAGGATGATGTTTGGGACAGCAAGGAGAAGCATGAGCATCCACACAACCACGGAGAGCAGTTTGCTATAGTTCACTGACTGGACAATAGAAGTCAAAAGGGGCTTTACAATTTTATAATACCTGTCAAAGCTGATGAGCCCAAAGAACACGATGCTAACGTACATATTCACATAGAAGATCACGGCAGAGACCCTACATACAAACACGTTCACCTGCCAGGGACCGAGGCCTGAGTCACCAAGGACTTTGAAAGGGAAAGTCAGGCCCATCAGAAAGTCAGCCACAACTATGTTCTTGAGATAGATGATAAAACTCTTAGAGCTGGGCACATAAAAGAATACCCATCCTGATACTCCATTGAGGAGGATCCCTGTGATGAAGACCACACAGTACAACACAGGAATGATCTGCTGCGTGATCAGGGTGTTCCGGGAGCAGGGCTGGTTTGGAGGTTCTGTGGTGGTTGAATTGGCCATCTTGTAACTTCTGGAGGCAAAGATCTGGATAGAGAAGCAGACTAGTTACTTAAAGGACAATTTCTAGCCTTCAGGTCATTTGTGACTGGTAGCTAATAAAGTGGAGGAACATGAATATAGTGAAACCCACCAAGATTTTGAACCATTTACTCCCTCTTGTGGAGTTTTTATCTTCCTTCAATTGGTTCAGTTGGAAAGAGTAACTGAGCATGTGATGAGTTCTCATTAGCACAGAGAATAACATTTTCCTCCCACATAATGCTTTCTTCTGAAGTCTGAGGAAATACTAATTTGAATATAGGCTTGAAAAGTAGTAACTATGAAAACAGTATATTTTATCCACAATTACTTTTTTTTTTTTTTTTTTGAGACAGGGTTTCTCTGTGTAGCTTTGCGCCTTTCCTGGAACTCACTCTGTAGACCAGGTTGGCCTCGAACTCACAAAGATCCACCTGCCTCTGCCTCCCAAGTGCTGGGCATTGATTTAAAAATAATAAGCGGCGCTAATTACCGTGTGGAAAGGTCATGAGGCACGAGCCACACACGATAAAACCCAGTATCAGAGCTTTACTGGGGACGGGGGACAAAAGAACCAGGCCTGGGGAAGAAGAAGCACATGCAGAGAGAGAGAAAGATAAAGCTAGTGGGGGCAGGAGAGAACAGAGAGGGGGAGGAGTCCGTGTCCGACTTTTTAAGGTGCAGGTAGGCTTATGGAGCTACGCCACACATTCGCTGATGCTGATTGGGTGACCACACCTCGTGCACATAATCACCAGTGCGCACTGATGATGTAAGACGCAAGACCCCAGACCCCTTGCTTAGCTGCTGAACTGTGCATGTGTGGCCATGCAGCTGGAGTGGGGGCCGAATCCTAACACTGGGATTAAAGGTGTGTGCCACCATGGTCAGGCTGGCTTCTTAGGATTTAAATGTCAACCGTGCATCCTGAGGGTGCTCTGTAGGAGTAGAATGTTCACCAAATCGCATAGACAGAATGAAAAAGAAAGTCACCATTTTTATAAAACATCTTGAAATGACATTTTTCAAAGAAATATTTCATTAAATAAAATGTATAGTTAATCTTAATTACAGTTTACTCTGAAAAGTAGAGGATTCAGTAGGCCATATTTGTGTTTATTCATTTTTATGTATACATAACAACAGTGGTTAAAGAAGAGGAGGCTGAATTTGAGAGGAGGGATGAGCATATGGAATTGGGGGAGGTGATATAATTATGTTTTAATTAAAATTTAAAAAGTCAAAGTTAGAGCTAGTGAGATGGTTCTGTGGTAAGGATACTTGCTGCCAAACCTGCTGACCTGATCCCTGAAACCTACATGATGAAGCCAAGAACTGATTCTGCAACTCTGTTCTTCATGTACACACACACACACACACACACACACACACACACACACACACACACACACGATCCCTGCAACTCTGACCTTCATATTTTACACACACACACACAGATACACACACACACACACACACACACACACACATCATACAAATAAAGAAAAGTCAGACTGACTTACATTTTATGGCTCATAGTATGTAGATATTGAGCCACACTGTGCTATGTAGCACCAGAAATTTGTGTTGCCCTGTCTATTTTTCATCAGTGGGAAAGCTTTGATGTAGGTCAGCAAAGGGTAGATTTATTCAGAAGGTTATCTCATGGTCACAGGGCACACATTTTCATTGCGTGCCTGAGAATCATCTAGACCTGCTGGAAGCCTCTCAGGTTTCTGCCCTCGCCCTCAGGCAGGAGTCCTGACTCATTGACCTCCATTTGCTGGGAGTTCCCCATGGCCTGATTCTCCCCATCCTCCACCTCTGCTGTGCAGCCAGGGTCCATCTACTTCTTTTTAGCCTTTGTTTGTTTGCTTGTTTTGTGTTTTTCCTCCATCCAATCGATCTTCACACAGACTTCTATTTGTGTAGAAAATCGATTGCCACCTTCATAGCTGGCAGGCTTCTCTTCATTATTGAGCTTTCAGTTGGATGCCATTTTCTTTAAGAAGTTTTACTGTCCCACACTGAGCTGTGGTGGGTGGAATGTGGGGTTCCTTCTGTGTGTGTGCACGCGTGCGTGTGTGCATGTGTGTGTGTGTGCACATGCACTCGTGTTCTGTGCTTTTCTCCTGTCACAAGGCTCATCTCTGGCTGTTGTGTCTCCTTCAGAAGAGAGAGAATGTTCTTACTCTTCATGTTACTAGCCTAATATTTAGGGCATTAAGTAGTTGAGATAATTGCAAGATAAACAAATGTGCAATCTTGGAACACCAGACATGAATTACAGTTCTTATCTGTACTTGCATCTAATCCATAATTGTGGGAAAGAGATTGTGGAGGACGGTGTGTTTCTTAGGTTATAGATGTATCTTGTTTATGTTGCTGGTGCCTGGCAGCATGTTTTGTACACAGTGAGTGGCAGCCTATGCCAGTAAAATAAGGAAATGTGAGAAGGGAGGGATTGTAACCATGGAATTTGAAATTCAGTTGTATTCCATATAAAAAAATACAATAGTACCAGTTGTGTACTACTTCCTCCAAAGGAATATCTTTTTTTTTTTCTGTGTATTTTCCTTTCATGTGTCTTATGGTAAAACTAGAAACACATCTTGTTACTTGATCCTGCCAGTGTATAAATCTCCTGTGCAAGAAAAATTACCTGAAGCTCCTTCCTTCATGGAATCAATCTTTTATTAACTCTCCCCCCTCAAGCCCCTGCTGTTCATGCTCGGCTCTGCAAATGAGTTTGCTGTCTTGTTGCACTCTTTCGTACTTACACATATATTATGGTTTCATATTTTGTTAGTAAAGTTTCTGTTACTATAAAAATACCTGAGAGGATTGGCTTTCAATAGAGTCTCTTTGGCTTATAGTTTGCGAGGTTCCAGGTCATGGTTGTTTGGCCTGTTGATTTGGACCTGTGACTAGGCAAAGGAGGGGAGAGAAAGAGACTAGGATCACGTTGTCTACTTCAAGGATGGGGCCTTTGCTGGCTTAAAGACCTTGACATAACTTCAGCCTTTATCCACCACCTTCCAGTAGTATCACTCTGGGCGCACGTCTTGAACCTACGGCCTTTTAGGGACATTCAACATCCAAGCTGTAGTTGATAGCAAGTGATTAGTGACAATGAGCATGTTTTCCATTGTTTTCCATGACAAAGTCTTACCAATAACGTGTCCCTTCAGTTAGATAAAGTTTTGTCTAAAAGCCAGTTTCACAGAGCTTGAGTGAATTCATACTGATGTAGCACAAGTCTTAAAAGGTCTTATTAATAAAAACAAACCCGGAGCCAGGTATTGGGGTGAATGCTGAAAGATCAGAGAAACAGAACAAGCCACAGCCGACTTCACCTTGCCAATTTCTCAGCTGATCTTGTTTCCTCAAACTAGAAGCCTCTGTGTCCTCATCCAAACTGATCTCAGCTGAACTGCTGCTAAAAGCCTAAGGGCTTAACAGACCTCTAGTTCCTGGTCCTCATGCCTTATATACCTTTCTGTTTCCTGCCATCACTTCCTGGGATTAAAGGCATGTGTCTTTCCCAAGCAAGACATGAGATCTCAAGTGCTGGGATTAAAGGTTTGTGTCACTATGCCTGGCTGTTTTCAGTGTGGCTTTGAACTCACAGAAATCCGGATGGCTCTCTGCCTCCAGAATGCTAGGGTTAAAGGTGTGTGTGTGTGTGTGTGCCACCATTTTATGGCATCTATGTTTATCTAGTGACTGTTCTATTCTCTGACCCCAGATAAGTTTATTAGGGTGCACAAAATATTGGGGAACACAACATCACCACATACTGATGTGTATTCATGGCTTTAATTTGGTGTCTTCAGTTACCATGCTCTTAGCTACAATGGTACAGTATTCATAGCAGACACTTGTTTATTTGTGGGATTATTTTGAAGTTATAGATGCAATTTTGAAGGAGAGAGAGTTGAACTGCATGATGTATAATTATGTAGTGAAGTAGAATTTTCCTGAAATGATTTAGTGAGAGCCAAATTCTTTTCCTTTTAGGTTATAGAGGTCAGTATAAATAGAACAGTAAAATTTCCCCCCCACCTCCCCGAAATGATTTCATGACAGACACAATTCTCTGTAGATACTGTGTAAGGTAATTTTCCTGGTGTCTTGGGACTTACATGAATGTGTGAGTTGTAGTATGTCTGGTTGTTGAAACTCCCGCCCCCATGGCAGAAAAAGTATCTGCTCTAAGTTCCTGTAGGTGCAGAGACTCTGTGCTCACACTCGCAGACAATGCCTTCTGGACCCTCCCTTTGACTTGACTGGGAGGGGTTGGCTTGAATTAAGTAGCCTTGGTAATGGAATGAGAATGAGTATCTGTGATTTGCTTGGTCCTTCCCCACATACTTGGCAGGTCTGCAATGGTCACAGGTAAATGTCTGTTTGGGGATAGAGTGGTCTGAGACCTGCTGGTGGAGGAGAGGTCTTCTTTTCCTTTGTCCTATGTTAATATACCAAAGGCTCACACCAGGCACATTTCATCTCAATATAAATTGTAAAAACATTATTGACAACAGCTTTAAAGCCCTTAAACATTTAAATGTTTTTATATTGTATGGGATACATCTGAGTGTATACCTAGCTCAAGAGTGTGTAGCTTTTCTGTAGGGAAGATCAGTGATCAACTTCAAAATGTGTGACAGTATCTAGGAAGGCATCTATGAAAAGCAAAGTCCATTCCATATTGAGACCAAAAGGCAGGATTATCTATTGCCTAAGAAATAGACAAGATCACAAGTCTGACCCAGGAAACAGGCTAATTACAGATCCTGCTACAGTGAGAACATAGATTGTATGGTCCTGGAGTCCAGCATGATAACTGACCCAGGGATCTCTGAGTGGCATGTTTATTTATTTATTCTTAAAGTATCCAAGAAATAATCAATAAACTGTGGAAAGAATAAAAAGATATATATTTTCTATATAGAGACTACAATCAGGACATTATAACCAGGTAGGTTATCTCCAAATCTAGGCTCTTAGTTTATTTATTAATAATTTCACCACCATCATCATCGAACAATTTTGTTATCTCTTAGACTGTAGATACAGAAGCCTGCTTGAGAACAAGTGATAGTGCTCATCTTTATTTACTAGAACATTCCTGAAAGATCTTGAGATTGTTTTAACGAAGAGATCAGCTTTGGGTGCCAGCCTTTTTCTCAGGAGACAGACACCTTTTGTTTTTTTGAGACATGTCTCCTGTTGACCTGGGGTTTGCCAAGTAGACTATGCTGAATGGCCACCGAGCCCCAGGGATCTGCCTTTCTCCTCCTCCCTCACACTGCGATTATAGGTGTGGTGGTGTGTATGGTTTCTCACCTGGGCTCTGGGATTGAACACCTTCCCTGGCTGACGCAGCAAGCACGTTGCTAACGGCACACTCTGCCTCGCTGATGAAACCAGTTCATATTTCACATGTACCATATGCACGTAGCCTGAAAGTGATGGATTTGCTTTCACATCCCACCTTATTAATATCTTCTGATGATAAGCCCTTTCATCCTGTCTTTGTTCACCTCTTTCACAGGAATAATCATGAAGTGTCCTCCTGCCTTTTTCTCGTCCGGGCATGAAAATGCTTTAATAAAAGTTGATTCCAATAAATATTTGTCTTTCACCTGATTCTTTTTCAAAAGGTTTGTTTATGGCTGTGTGCATGAGTCCGTTCTCGTGTGCATGTGTGTGTCAGTGGAGGCCAGGAGAGGGTATGTAATCTTTTGGAGCTGCCTCATGTGGATGCTTGGAACTGAACCCCAGTCCTTTGCAAAACCAGCAGGTGCTCTTAACTGCAGAGTCGTGTCTCCAGCCCTCTGACTCTCACGTTAATAGAAAATAGTAAAGGTGTTTACAGTGGTACAGGCCCGTACAATTCTAGATTTTCTCACTTTCCTTTGGCTTCTCCCTTTCAGTACTATGCCCCTCTCCTTTGGTGTCATTATTCTAAGTGGTTTCTGAGGAATTTTATGTTTTTAGATACACTACAATATTGTTTTAAAAGTATTTTAAATTAGTTAATTGAATTTTTTTTTTTTTTTTTTGATGCTGAGGATCGAACCCAGGGCCTTGCGCTTGCTAGGCAAGCGCTCTACCACTGAGCTAAATCCCCAAACCTAGTTAATTGAATTTTATACCTCTTGGGTCTGCCCTCAAATTTCTAGCCTTTTCTGGGTATTTTGGAGCTCATACCCTGACCTTTTGCCCCTACTTGTCTTGCCCAATATTGTGACGCCGAGGAGTATAAACAGTTGTCTTTGCTTCTGAGGCACAGACAGACAGTGGAGTGTTGCAAGTGATTTCAGGGAAGAGACGCAGTTTGCCTTGTCATGCCCCCATTTCTCAGAAAGTCTTCTGCTTGGCTGTCTGCTGGGGTCTCACAAGAGCTTCTCTAGCCACACTCCACACTCTTCATGGCCTCCTTGTGTCTTCTCCTGCTCAGCCAGTGGAAAGCTTCTTTTCGCCTTTGCCCAGAAGGAGGACTCCTTTTACTTCCTTAAGTGCTGAGGATATTCAGGGTTTGGCCGCACATGCCCCAGAAGCCACTGCGGATCTCAGTTCTAAGTTTCTTGCTCTTTCCTCAGCTGGCCTGTGTTCTGACCTCTGCCTCCTTCGATAAGACCTGCTATTGAAAGTCTGTGCTCCTGCTGAATGGTGGCACCTAGCCCTCGTGTGTGTGTGTTCAGTTCTTACTCTGCCAAGATCCCAAGATCATCCATTCGTTTGCTTACTGAAGACGTCAAACCGTGTTTGCTGTGGAAACGGCTCGTCTCAGAGACCTCTAAGGGAGCTGCTAAGCTAGGTGACTGAATAGAGTGGCACTTTAGAGTTATGAGGGGCCTCAATGAAGGAGGAAGAACCTATGTAGCCTCAGGAAACATGATCACAGGGGAGCCTTCCGGAGCATGTGATAACAAAGATTGGCATGTGAATTGGCTTTACGAAATGAGGAAAGGCACGAAGGGTATTGTGATAGAGAATGGTATAGGATCAGGCATCAAGACACAAGAGATGATAGGACAGTAGGGACATGGATCACTTAAACATTCAGGTAAAGCTTTGCCCAGGAGTCACTGTTAACTATCATCTTACAGATTAGGAAGCCAATGCTTATAGTGGTTGAGTTACCAAGTTGGATAGGGTAGGTTATGCATGTCCAAATGGTATTTTAACTTAGACCTGTTTAGTGCTGTGCTTCAGAGATAGTGTAGGGGGCACATAGTTAGCATGTGTACATGCATTCATGTGCATGCACATGGGGTCCTTCAGTTTCCTGGAGTCCTTTTAGGAGGCAGCCTTTCTCTTTTGAAAAGGCATGTATTTACATTCATAAATGGGTTGGCTGTTTTGTGTTTGTGCTGTGAGGTGTTGAATCCCTTCAGTTTCTCTCGTCATCCTCCAGGCACTACTGTATAGAAAGCTTCCCT
>CABHPQ010001224.1:0-29599 GCA_902168405.1 Peromyscus aztecus
CATCTACATGTCTGTAATGCAGTAAGATGCTCTGGATACTGTTTTTGAAGGTTGCCACATAAAAATAATGAATTGTAGTTTTAAAGCATCATGACAACTTAAAAAGTTTAAAACAGGGACTGGAGGGATGGCTCAGAGGTTAAGAGCACTGCTGTTCTTCCAGAGGACCTGGGTTCAGTTCCCAGCACACATGTGGTGCTGCACAAGCTTCTCTAACTCCAGTTCCAGGGCATGCAATGCCTCTTTGGGAAGCGCACACATTTTGCCTGCAGGTATACACACGCAGGCACAAAACATGAAGATAAATAAAGAAAGCTTTAAAAATATTTTTTTTTTAAAAGTTCAGCAGCAGGTTTGATTTCTTTTGATATCTTCTGAGAGATTGTAGCTGCTTGTAGAGGGGGTACTTGCTGGTCCCCCAGAATGTAATCTTTAGCTCACACTTGATACTTTCATGCTTTGGGGCTTCAAAATCAAGGCTGTTCTTAGTTGGAGATCATAACTCCTGATGCTTACCTCATGTTCCCGAAGATGCAGAAAGACAAGCCATGCCCCCTGTAGCTCCAGTGGGCTTAAGCAAAGGGACCCAAGGCTGAGCCGACTGATGAGAGCTTTGAGTTGACCCACGGTTAACCTAAAGGTCTGTTGCAGAGCTGGGCCCTCAGTGGTGACTTTAGCAATACCTGCTCTGACTCACTGCATTCAGAGTGGATCTCAGAAGGCTCAGGTTTCTTCAGGAAGTGCAGTTCAGAAACCATTCACCAGGTCCTTGACTTCTCTCCACTGTGGGCATTAGTAACTGTAACTGTACACACACACACACACACACACACACACACACACACACACACACACAGAGTAACCATATATTTAAGATAGGATTATACATTCTTAGCAAACTAGGATTTCTTGGTCATTTTCCTCCTACCACAAGATTGGAAAGTTGGAGGATATGATATTTGAAAAGATGGAAATTTCTCTTTTTGAGATGAAACGGAGTCCAAGAAGGAACAGGGTCCAAGTTAAAGATGGTCAATTCCTGACATCTGTGTGATGGACACAGAGGCAGCCTGGCCCCACGCTGAGCTCTGTTACACTCTCAGTCTTCAGGAGCTTGGAGGAAGAGGTTTTGTTACTGCCTATGTTACTGATGAAATGGAAGCTTAGACAGGATGCCCTTTGTCCAGTCAGTGGCCCAGAAGTGGTGTCTGTGAGATCCATGGCCTGTTTGCTCATTCACCAAGTGTTAGGCAAGGCCTGGGGTCTTCAGACCACTCCCTTTCAATGTAAGGTACCTGTCCCTCATACCTAGTGCATACACTACGGTTCTTCTTATATTTTATTTTTCTTTAGTCTCTTTCCCACCTCCCCCACCATTGCCATAGTGTCTTAGGATGAGGACCTTGAAAGAGATTGGCTGGGCTACAGCCAACCCCATGGGAGAGAAAGCGCAAAGAACTCTCTCTTTGTTGGGTGTTAGTGAGAACATCTTGGGCAAAGGCCTCTGCTGAAAGCGAAGCTGTCCTTTGATAGACCATTCTAGTTATTATCTGGGAGGCAGAAATTTTGTGTAAAACTTCCTTGATATAATAACTCTTTTATAGTTTAAGAGAAAATTAGAATGATTAATTATGACATTTTATTATTCTGGTATTTATTCAAGCCACCTGGAAGTTCATTGTTGAGGAGCTTGTATGTTCCAGGTCTATATTTAATTATGCCATCTGATCTCAAATAGCTGCACACACATGAGGATAGTCCAGATAGTGTGGAGTCAGATTTTTATTTCTTTGGATAATGATGCTGACTTGTCATTCACTGTGTATTATTTGATTTTAGCTGTGAGCAGCTCTAAGAAAGACGTTCCATTCCAGGTCACAAGGTAGAACTTGCCCATGTGAGCTGAAAAGCCCAATAATGATTTTAACAAAGACCGTAGAAGTTATCAAATGCTTTATTTTCATCTAGTTTCCCAAACACGACAGTAGTTATTATTGTATTCATTTTACAGATGGAAACTCTTTTCTTATCTGCTTAATAGGCACTGTGAGAGGCAGATAGATGATCAGATCTGGCATGGTTCATGTCATGCTTATGAAAACCCAGTCAGGATCACTATTCCCATTGTACAGGTAAACCACTGGGCCAAGGAGTCTAAATGACCTACTCAACACAGTGGGGAGCTGTAAGCCTGGCCTCCATCTGTCTTCATGGCCAGTGGTATAGCCGCTTGGCCACAGTAGCTTCGGCATGCTGTGCAGCCTCATTTTCCAGATGAGGAAATTGGAGGCTCCGAGTGTTTGCTCACCCAGTTGATGTCATATAGCTTATAAACAGTCCGGTGACCCTCCAGCCCACATTCTCTCCTTAGAAGGCCTGTTCATTTCCCACTGTACCAGGCTGTCTCTCTTCACAAAGAGAAGGACTACGGCCGTGTGTTCCAACCAACTCAAGCGCTCTTAGCCCTCTGTGGTGCCTTCAGTCTTCACAGTCATTCCTTGCATTCCATTGTGAGCTCCCCCAGTTTGGGCAAGGTGGACTACCCCACTGACACCCTGTTGTATTTGAGGCTGGATGCACAGATCAAACTGCTTATTCAGGAAGTTGTCTGGTGCAGCGAAATCCAGACTGTTGCAAATGCAGCTTTTATTCCTGCAGGACCCCCTTCTGTAGCTGTGTGGCATTGGTCTCTTTCATCTGTTGAGAATGTGCTTGAGTCCAGCCCCTTGCTTTTATGAGGCAGTTTTCCTGCTCTGTAAGGAACAAACCCCTTTCCATCTGAAGATGATTTCCCATTTCTCTAAATAGCAACTTACATTTGTGGCGGAAGGCTGGGAATATATCGGTATCTGAGGATAACAAGGACCAGTCACTCAGAGTTGAAATGCTGCCGATCTGTACAGTCTCAACCTTGAGGGTTTTAAAGCATAGAAATTCATTATTTTTAGTCATTAAGTGTCTTTTAGATTTCTGAAGGAGAATGTATGCTAATACCTACCCTTTTCTTGAATCACAAACTCGGGTAAATGGTCCTTAAACTTGAATTGGGTGCCCCCCCCTCCAATCTATTAATGTCAGTAAACATCAGATAAATATCCAGATGTATTTAATTATTTCCACTCAAGGAAGTATGTTCTATTTAGATAGTCTTTAAATAAATTGTTTCCAAACTGAACAAATAAACAAGAAATAGCTGAAACTCAACAGCTTCAACTACATAGAAAAAATCTAGAGGCTTTAAAAGAGGAAATAGCCTAGGAAAAATCCGAGTCTTATTATGTATTCATTTTTATTTTGAGGAATAAACCTGAATTGACCGTTCAGATACATTTTTAAAAAATTAAGCTGTTGATTTTCAAACAATAATAATCAATGGGAGAATTTTATACCTACTCCAAAGGTACTCCATCTCAAATGTGTTTTAAGTGTGGAACACACAATCTGTTATGAAGAGTATTTTGTTGTTTGTTTGCTCTATTTTAAGAGAAGGATGTAAGAAGGAGGGCTGGGAGGATAGCTCAGAGATTGGGATTATGTATTGCACTTTCAGAGGTGCGTGAGTTCAGTTCCCAGCACCACGCTGGATGACTCCCAACTGCCTGTCAATCCAGCTCTAGGGATCTATGTCCTCTTTTGGCCCCTGCAGTCACCTGCACTCATGTACACACACATACAAAGACATATACATTTGCAAATTAATCTTTAAAAAGGGATGGCTCTATTCTGAAAGTCTCCTGCTGTAATGGTCTCTTAATAGTTTTTCATGTAATCTCATATTCCTGTGACCAGATTATTATAAGAGTCCCTTTATGGATGAGGAAACTCAGGCTCTATGCGGCCAAAGCCATGTAGAGAGTAGAAATCTCACAGGTAGTTCTGACCTAGTTGTAAACATTCCAAAACCCATCTATATTCAAATACACCAATATATCTATATTCAAATTACATCTGGTAAGAGCCAACTCTTAATTTTTTAAAAATTAGCATAACAATTTTAAGCTAGTATTTAAAATTAATTAGGTGAAATTTGCTTATGATTCTGTCAACTTTTGAGTAAGATTAAAATAATACACAGTCTTTTTGGAAATGGTAGCAAGTTTACCTTCTCATCTCTGCCCAAACCATCCTGAACACACCCAGTCTCCTGACCCTGGAGGCTAAGCAGGGCTGGGCCTACTTAGTGCTTGAATGGGTGACCCCTTGGGAAAGCCAGGTGGTGTAGGCCCAAAGGGAAATCAAAACAAGACAAAAGCTTCTCTTTTCTTATCCAAATGAATGGCCTTGTACTAAACTACTTAACCGAGAGCTTCCAGCGCTCAGAAACCCCGGGGAGCCCATCAAAAACACCATCAGCTCTGGCCAATTAACCTTGAGCAGTCTTCTGTCCATTATTTAAAATATCAGCGACTATGGGGACCTCGAAGCCACAGTCCAAACACATGACACTTCTAAAACAGATCTCAGTGGGATTAAAACATTTGCCTCTTTTCCTGGTTGGGGTCATCTTCCTGCCATCAGGAACACACGTGTTTGACCTTGAGCCTGGATGGCAGGCAGCGAAGCTTTTCAGTATTCAATCACAGTTGGTTTTAAAATTGACTTCTGTCTTTTCTCAAAGCTTATTTTCTGCTTAAGCTTTATTACGAGATAATGTATCCTGCTTCCTTCCTTTCTCTTGCATTCTCATCCCCGTCCTTGTCCTCTGCCTCCTCACCCCCCACCTCCACCCCTGTTAGAAAATGCCATTCCATTGACCCTCCCAGAAAGAAAGCCCACTGTAAGAGAAGCACAGAATCACACCCTTTAAGACCAAAAGAGCACCGCGGGAGTGTGACAAGCCAGATAAACAACAGTTAAAGGAGAAGTCTGCATCTTTCTGGAGCGTTAAACGAGCTAATTGACAGAAAAATATAATTTAAAAAGAGTGTTTGGGAAAGGAATTTTAGAAAACACCAAGAATAAATAAAATAAATTCCGCTTTGTAAAATAAGCAAAATGGATTGTTTTCTAAAGGGCCACTGGACTTTCCAAATAGAAATATTTATGCATAAGAGAGACAAATGGGTCTTATGCACACCCATTTTGTCGTGTTCATTGAGACATCAAGTCTAGAGAGCCCTGGGCTATTTGAGGCCTAAGACGGAGAGGCCGTGGGAGATATTTATTACTGTTATTTATTTTGTAGTCTCGTTTCTCTTCTGTCCTTTGTCTAAGCTCTGGGCTGTATGTTTCTAAGGCTGCAGTAGCTGGAATACTGAACTGCTTTTGTTTTTCATCTTTTTTTTTTCCCTCTAGATCCCAGGCAGGCACAGTCTTCCCCACCGTGGTCCTACGACCAGTCCTACCCCTCATACCTGAGCCAGATGACGTCCCCGTCCATCCACTCCACCACGCCGTTGTCTTCCACACGGGGCACTGGGCTACCCGCCATCACCGACGTGCCCAGGCGCATTTCAGGTAAAGACCAAGCTTTAACTAGAAGCCCACTCCTGCACAGGGACAGGGGGTGGGGGGTGGTGATGGAACAGGTCTGACTTATCCGTGCTCGCAGTCACTGTGTATTGGAGGCACGTGGCATGAGGCACCCGGTCTTCTGAGTTTACGGGGCTATCAAACACTTGAACATTTTTTAATTCAAGGGATGAAAATCCATCAGAGATGGCATCCTTTTAATGCTACCCAGTTAGTGTCCTGCTGAAGTGCAGCCCAGTCAAGGGGCGCTGTCTTTCAGCTAGAGCCTTCTCCCAAAGGTCACACCCTAGGCCTTCCTCTGCTTATAAGCCAAAGTACAGACTGATGACAAACCCCCTCAGTTTCTTTTGCCCGGGCTCCTCAGTAACCAGTTCCAAGATGAGGACACTTATGAGACCTAGTCATTCACAGCACAGTGAGAGGCCCAGAGGAGCCTTGGAAGGCAGCATGCAGCAGCTCAAGACGAAGGCACACTGTCACTCTGTGTGGCAGCCTCAGTACTCACAAATCCATCACTCCAAAGCCACCCAAAGGTTGTAGATCACAGTGGAGGTGTGTGTCTGAAATGGCCTGGCCACCTTCTTTTCCATCCAGCAGAATTCAGCAGAGGGAGCCAGAAAGTTTCAGTAAAGACTCCAGATAGACATGTAGAGAGAAGCTGAAGGCCTTCACCCGTCCATACGAGTCTTATAAATAAGGGGGAAAACCTCTCCACTCACTCCGATGTACACCCCGCTCACATTAATCATCAGCTATGACTCCGCAGGGGCACACAGCCACTGTATCTCACGTCCTCTGTGTCAGCGTTTGGGCCCCCAGCACCTGTTTGACTCCTGGCCAGGTTAATGCCTTTCTTTGTCTCTTTCTTTCTGTTTCCATTTCTCTCCCTCTATCACTTTTCTGCAAAGCTCGGAGCCGCTACTCTCTCCGCTGAGTCGCGTCACTGACAAGCTGAAGCTCCACCGGCTCCCATTAGTCCACTCTCCTTTATTTCTTTCAACTTGGGAGGAGGGAAGGCTTTGTTTCTCAAGCCAGTAGCAGGAAAGGGCTCTCTGGTCCTAGTGCCTTCACATTTTCTGCTGCAGATGGACTCCCCGGGGTGAGTAGGGATGGGAGAGGGGTGGAGGGAGAGCTGGAAGGTTCTTTGGATAACCATGTTACCACATTTTTATTGACCACTGCTGCTTTTGCTTATGAATCACATGACATCTGTTGGGAGCTGGGCCAAGTATAGATGTACAGTTTTCGTCTCTCTTGAGTGAAATCACCCTCTCCTTTAGGCAACACATCAATCAGGGACACAGGAGAGGAAAAGGAAGACGCACAGGGGGGTAAAAAGTTAGCACAGGGCTGAGGCCCCAGTATTGGATGGAGTTGACTTGGTTTAGATCATTTCATCTGTATGCATAGGAAGACTCGGATCTGCATAGAGCCAAAGTGACTCTTACAACAGACTTGTGCAGACTCGCTTGCATTTCGGGTCCCTTTGGGCTTCCATCTGACCAACCTTTGTAGTTGAAGCAGATTTTTGTTCCTTCAAAAAGCCCCAGTGGTGATGGAGTGGTGGCTCAGTCTTTAAGAACACTTGCTGCTCCTGCAAAGGGCCCAAGTTTGTTTCCCAACATCCACATTGGGCAGATCAAAGCCACCTATGACTCCAATTACAGGGGATCTGATACCCTGTTCTGATCTCCACGGGTGCCGGGCACACACATGGTGCACATACATACACTCAGGCAATCACACACACACACACAGAGAGAGAGAGAGAGAGAGAGAGAGAAAGAGAGAGAGAGAGGAGAGAAAATAAGAGTAAACAAATCTTTTAAAAGAAAGAAAGGGCCCCAGAGGACAATTGTAGCTGCAGAGACACAAACCTACAGCATTTTCTTATCGGGGTGTGTTCATACACGGATTCACCATGGAAACTGCTGTAAACAGCCTTGAGCAGATGACCGCCCCATGGGCTAGTCCTCAGTGTTTGCCATTCACACATGTGATGTGGAAGAAGGTTACGGCTGATCTTGTCACTTCAAGCATTTCCATCAAATGACATTCTAGTTCTTTCCATTCTGCAGAGAAAGAGGTAGGAGCAGAAGCTGCCTGGCTGTGCAACTGTGTATTGATCTTAAGCCAAAGGCAGGAACGAGACCCTGCTTTATACCGGATTAAAATTCAGTCCAGTCCAGTTCTTTCCTCCTCTCTGAGCATCTCTGTGAGTTGTAACTGGTAAAGGAGTAACATGGAGCCAAGGTGGGAGGTTCTGTATAAACATTAAAGAGAACAGAAAATCCCTCCTGTCAGCGTGTGGAGAAACAGGAAGGAACAGGCAGCTGGGGACTGTCAGGAGCTGGAGGAACTCGGCAACTCCTGACCTGGCTCTTGGTTGTGGGGCCATGCACCCAGCACTACCTAATGGGCCAGGAGCAAGTGCCTCTTCTACTCCCCAGGGCCCATCCTGGAGATCATGTCGGGGAGACAATTGTTTTGTAGGGTTATAGGGACCAAATTGCACAATTTCTACTTTATTATTATTCTCTTTGATATATAAAACTGTTCTCAAGATACACAAGACCGACCTTCCTATAAGCGAGACTTGAAGGTTTTGGTTTTTTCTCTAGAAAATAAACCCTTTTGGATGGAATCTATGTGTACTGTGGCTGTAGACAAGCCTCTAGTCTGCCTGCCATGGCCATTTCTCTAGTCTGTCTGTCATGGCCAGGCCTCTAGTCTATCTACCACGGCCAGGCCTCTGGTCTGCCCGCCATGGCCAGGTCTCTAGTCTGTCTACCACGACCAGTTCTCTAGTCTGTCTGCCATGGCCGGGCCCCTTATCCACCCACTGTTTGTCTGTAACATGGACAACTCAAATGCTAACCTCTATCACTATCCCCAGAAGGTCACTTTTGAGATGCTTTCGGGTCCCTGTCCAAAGGGATTCACAAGATACACAAGATACTTGCAGATAATATTGGGTGGGAAATAGTAGGCTCAGACCTAAGTTTGCACCTCAAGCAAACACCAAGCAAAAGTTCCTTAACTCTCTAAACGTTAGGTTTATAAAACTTTATTAATAGGGAAAAAATAATGATCCTTTAGGATTACTGTGAGAGTGTAAACTATTTAGGATAGACCTGACACACAGCATGTGACAGATTATAGCTCATATGTTGAAGCTAAAATTGTTTTAAAAATTGTATATCTGTATATCATTTGCAGGCAAAAGCTTGGCTTAAATTAATAAAATAAATAGGAACCTAAAATTTTGAAAGAAGATTATTTGCTTAACAAAAAGGAAAACCCACAGAACATATTTAAAAACAAAACATGCTTCGGAATATTTCAATTTTTAAATGAATTAACCCTCCTATGTAGTTCAAAAATCATACAATACATGAAGTTCACTTCATACAATATATAGCACATAGAATTTCTAAAGTATTTATATTATTATTATTAAAATTTTAAATGAATACTTATAAAGCTAAAATCAGTTAGGGTATTCACAAAAAGTAAAGTATTAAGAAAAAGTTAAATTATAGAATAAATAAAAAATCTTAGGTTGTACTTCTGTTTACGAGGGTGTATATGTGTGGGGTGTGTTCCAGGGCTCACAGGAATAGAAATAATTAGAAGATATGCTTCCAAGGAAACTCCAGTTCACCCTAAAACACTGTTCAGAAGTGATAGTCTGAATGATAGTTCCTGGGGACTTCAGAGGACCCACATTCATCACGTGGTGTGTTTGTGCCCTTCCCTCCAATTTTCCAGGTGTAGATTGGGTTCTAGAACTGAAGGAATCATGGCAGTGACAGTGGTGTCATGCTGGTAGCTCCTGTAGTCTTCTTCAGCTCCTTTCTGGAAGCCAGGCGCAAACAAAACAAGGTCCAGTAAGATGGCGAGGGCATGTCACCTGGTCCCCGCCTGCTCCAGAGAAAGTTGTACCACTAGATGTCTTGAAATACATAGGCATGCTATAAGAATGCAGGATATTTTCCCTTAATCCGAGGCAGCCTTAAATGGTGTTGTAAGAACAAGAGTAGTTGATAGGATTGTAACCAAACACCATACAATTGTGATCTAGTTGACAAATGGGTCCTCCTTGATTGTAATGACTTTGGACCACACTCAGTTAAATTATAGAAGTCAAGTTCATCAATCCGACACCAGCCTCATGACATTAAAGGTCAGAAGCAGCCCTAGAGTTTCTGGGCTTCTTCCTGCACCATATGTACTACAGTAAGAAAGACCTTGTATAATAAGGTTAAGTAACATCCCATCCCCCAGTGGCTGTATACATGTGTGATCTCACATCATCTTGTGTCATTCTAAAAGAATATGCACTACCCAGAAGCAGCCAGAGTGATTTCTCAGTGGTTCCTGTAAAGAAGCAGAGACCAGAGGCTGTGTGCAGCCCAAACTGTAGCAGGGCTTTAACGACACCCATCACCCATGAGGCTGGGCGCAAGCAGGCACTCAAGTGGCTTCACGAGATTCTATTTACTTTTCTGGAGGTCATTACAGAATACTCTGTAGAAAATTATTGACCTTCAAACTGTATTTCATGTAATAATTCTGCCACAGAAAGAAGAAAGACTCCTTATTGACTCTGATGGGAGGCTTTATTCTCTTCCCATCCCGGAACCTGCCGGTTCTCCCCACTTCTGTAGCTCTCTCCCTCCCTCCTGCCTGACCTCTTCTGTGGTGTGGAGGTGGATGGGGCTGGTGCACACACTTCCTGTGGTCTTTTTCACCTGCTCTCTGGAGGCCTGGTTACTACACACAGGGAAGAGTCATACATGTTGACTGCTCTGTTACTTTGGGAGAGGCCACTAGGAGTTATGTCAAGCATATTTTCATGGCATTTATGGCTTTCCCATAAATTTTTTTTCCCTGAAAGTTTCTTTTTTTTCTCTTTAATCAAATAGTCTTGAATCTCTTTGTTATATATCTTAGTATCAAAAGTAATTCCACTCACCTTCACAAAGCTGTTGAAGAGGTTTTCATTTTAATGGCTCTCAGAGCCATGCTATTTCTTCCCCAAAGTCAGCAGAGTGGCATTAGCCTAATAAATAAGGTCACTGAAAATTATTTTGTCGCTATCACAAAATATAGAAATTGCTGGCGATAGAGGGACGACCCATTTGATCACTTGAGATCTGTCAGGAGGATCAGCTCATATAGTTTAAAACCCATTGGTGTTTGATACAGCTCGTTAAAAAAAAAATATCCCTTATGACCCAGTCCCTGTCAGATCTCCTGAGTTCAGTTTTTGAAATCAGCAGTTCCAGCAGTGGGTCACATCCATGGGAGCATCTATTTCTACAGAACAGCTCGCTACGCCCAGGAGGGAGCAGCGCCTTCAGGAAGTTTAAAAAGAAACCCCAGCAATTAATACTAGTAAAGCGGAAAGTTAAGACAACTTTAATAAAACACTAGCGATCCTCCGCTCTCCCTGCAGACCCACTCCTGCATTAGGCACCACCTGTCTGGTGAGCACACCCCTGCCACCGCAGCCACGGGCAAGTAATTAAGTTCGATGGAGCCACTTTTATTTCGAAGAGGGGCCCTGTTTAAAGTCATAAAGGGGGAAGTTATTAAATTTAATGGCCCCTAAACAAAGACACGTCCCACGTGTTAACAATGGCATGCTCCATATTCCTCTCATCATACCGGTGGTGATTGATCCGGGCATTTTCAAATTTGTAGGTCAGAGTTCATCTTGCTTTCCCTAAAAATAGTCTGTCTTCTGACAAGAGCAGATGTGTTTTAATCCCACTTGAACCTCGGTTTACTCTGGTACCGGGAATAAAGATTGCTTTCCAGTCCTACTCTGTCTGTTGGAGAATGTTGGCCCAGACCGTAAGGCTGAGTAAGCCTGTTTGCATGACTAATTGCAGTTATTTGTAGTTAGCCTGAGGTACCCCAGTTCAGAGTGTAACCTATGTAGGTGGTTTGACTCTGATTTTTTTTTTTTTTTTAAATACAAGGATCTTGTCAGTTGTTGCTGGGGCAGGGTGGGGATGTAGGTGTGGGTGGGGTTTACCTCTGACACTTGTGCAACCTCCAATGCGTAGGGTAGTTAAAGAAAGGGGTCATGCTTATACAGAGATGGCAAGCACATGGCCACACATTTTCCGGTAAGATCTGACACAGCCTCCTCTGACAGACATCCACTCAGGAGTGGGTGATCCTTTCACCAGATGTACCGATTTTCTCGGGACACAGCGGCTGCTGTGATCCAAGAAGAGCAATTTAGGTGAGGAAATCCTGATTTTAGTTTCCATGTCACCAAAGAGTCTCTCTACTGTTCTCGGGGCCGTCACCTGGCTTCCTGTGCCTTAGTGGTGCCATGGAGTGAAGGAACTCAGAATTGCTTGTCCACATGTCTCAGAATTTTATAAGGAGTAAGACAGCATTAGGACTTACCAAATGAATGTCAGTGAGGAAACTAAGTTGCGTTATTACTTTGGAAAGAAGGAAAGATGCTGATATCTATTATTTAAATTACCATCTGTTTCACAGCAGTTTTACCTTTAACTACCAGAAGACTAGGGACAGGGAGCTTGCATGTCCTCGGTCACCACTGACGCCTGCCCCTTACATCTTGTGTTGTTACAACTGTTAAGATCCTCTGTTAGGAAACTGAGCCCAGAGTCTACTTGAGGGTTCCTTCACCCTTGGTGTTGCACAGTTCTGTGGGTCTTGCCAGTCCTACAATATCCACCATTGCACACACATACAGACTAGGCTCCCTGCCCCGAGACTGCCCCCCCCACCACCTAGTAGCCATTCTTTTTTTTCCTTCCGATCCCCTAGAAAACACAGATATTTTTTACCGTTTCTGCAGTTTTTAAATTTTTGAAATCATTGAGATTTAAACATATACAGTAGAAGAATGCTATTGCATTTTTAAAAACTTAAATACTCTCCCTGTCTGCATCTCCTGATTTTCTTTCGTCACTGACTCTGTCTGTGACATTTTTTTTTTTTGTTAGAAAAGCTTTCTATGTACCTTCCTACGGAAGAGTATCTGTCCTAGCAGTGGTGGGGGTGGCCAAATGGATTTCATATACTCAGTCTGGCTTGTTTCTGCTTCTGTTTTTAAGACCTTTCCACTAGAGCTGGAGAGATGACGCAGTGGTTAAGATCATTTCCTGCTCTTGCAAAAGACCCAGGTTTGGTTCCCAGCACCCGCCTGGTAGCTCGCTCATCATTGTAACTCCAGTTCCAGGGCCTCCAACACGATCTTTTGGTTGCCACTGGCCCCTGCACGCACATTGTGTGCATAAACTCACGAAGGCAAAACACTCATATACATACATTTTAAAATATAAATAAATCTTAGTTTCTTTTTCTAGGGTTGGTGAGATAAATAGCTTAGTTGGTAAAATGTTTGCTTGCGAGCATGGGGGCCTGAGTTTGGTCTCTAGAACCATGTGACTGGGGAGTCAGTGGGTGGATTCCTGAGGCTCTCTGGCAGGCCAGCCTAGCCTCATGGGTAGGAGACCCTGTCTCAGAAACAAGGAGGATGGCTCTTGAGGATTGATACCTGAGATTGTCCCATCCACAGGCACGAACATATCTTCATGCATACTCCCCTCACACATATGTATGCTCTTACACAAGAACACAGGCACACACATGCAACACACACACACACACACACACACAACAGCACACAACAGCACACATACACATACTCCATACAGGCCTTTTTCTTAATTTGTCCCATAGACAAACTCCTTTAGGGGATCATTCATACAGAACTGACTTAGTTAAAAATCACAGTCCATTTATCTTCTTGCTTTGCGGTATTAGTTGTTCCTAGGTCAAGGTGTTCCCTTTCTCTCTCAGAGAGAGGAGAACCCAGAGCTGCCTCCCACTCTACGCCAGGGCTCTCAGAGCTGCTGTGCAGGGCCCTGCGGCTTCCTCTCGGGCATCTCATCTCTAACTCTGCTCTTAGCAAACTGTTCTCTTATCTACACTGCACCCGTATCATCTCCGTGCTCTTGACTATTCCTCTCCCGTGTCCATATCTTTCTGGGAAGATGTACACTGCAGGCTTACCAGCTTCTGAGGAAACAGTGGCCCATCACTGCTAGTTATAGAAAAGTAACAGGGCAGCTGGATGGTTGTTTGAAGTCAGCTCTGGGATTGCATTACATATGGCTTTCTTTACCCACAAAGGCAAACTTTTCAAGGACAGCAGCTATGTCTTACATATTCTTGGACCATCGCAGCCTACCACAGTTTCTGGCATGGAGTTAGTGCTTAGTATAGTGCAGGGAGACGTCTACAAGTGAGAAAGAAGCTAGGAAAAATGAACAAGAGAGTCACAAAGATGGAAAAGAAGGGCTGGTGCGGCAGCTCAGAGAGTAAAGGCTCATGCCACCAAACCTGACAACCCTTGGGACTTACACCACGGAAGGGGAGAACCGATTGACCCCTGCAAATTATCCTCTGACCTCCACATGTGTGCCATCGTGTGTGTGTGTGTGTGTGTGTGTGTGTGTGTGTATGTGAGGGGGTGGGATTCATGCAGACACACACACACATGTATTTAAAAACATAAAAAAAAAGAAAAGGGAAAAAGAAGGAAAAAGGATTTTGCTCACCTGGGACAACAAAAGAAGGGTAAACGAGGGAGACTTTTATTGCTGATAAAGACAGGAAATGGCATGGCCAGAGTGTGCACAAGCAGTATATATTTTTATCTCCAACTCTTTCTGCAATGTGTTTCATATTTAGAGCACATATCAAGACTACATCTGTTTCCAGAACTTTCTGCTAACAGTTAGTAATCATGCCAAAACATACTCTAGGTCCAACTTGAAACCAAAGGATCAAATAGAATTTTTGATTTCTAATTTTGAGTCTGACATTAATTATAGCCATCATGCAATAAAGTGTCAGAGGTTCTTCTGAGAAAATGATGGAAGTTTCGTGAACTCAATTGTAAACTGCACGAAAAGCTGTTCTTCCAGAATGCAAATGATCCATTCTTGACTACTGTCATTTCTCATGAAACCTCACCCTCCTGGGCTGAATTTTCCTCATACATCTCCTTGGCTTCTCACACCTTCCTGTGTGATAAGACTTCATGTCACCCTATTGTCCTGGCTAGTGACCTCTGGGTGTGCTACAGTTTGTCTGTGTCCTTCTTTGTGCCTGATACTCAGAGTCAAACTCCATCTTTATTCTCAGCCTCTGGGCTTGCAGGCTACAGTGGCCATTTGTTTAATTCAGGTGGTTTCTGCTTGCTAAGAATGCCTTAGATTTGACTAACACCCTGTGCGCTGTTAGCCTTTTACATTTCTTCCTGGGAGGGATATCTTCCTTCAGTTTCTTCAAGTCAACTCAATAAGTGGTCCTCATGTACTTGAAATGTGCCATGGCAGGTGAGGAGTGAAAGACATAGGAAGCAGAGTCTGTGGGGGAGGCATTCACTCTTCTCATTTAGGAGACATGACATGGCCAGCTAGGAGATACATCACAGTCATGTTGGGATGCAGCCCAGGATAGGCCAGCACATGCCAGGGATGCTCAGAATCTTAGTAAAGAGAGACTTCTTTGACTCTATTAACTTATACTTGTGACCAACTTAGAGCCAATGCCTTTTGGGAATTAAAAAAAAAAACAAACCCCAAAACCTCTTTTTTTTTTTTTTTAATAATCAAAGGTTATCCTTTTATTCTGAATTGTTTCAACAATTATATTTTTAACTTTAAAAATTGCCTATATTATGTTTGGCTTCATAATGATTTTTTTCATAATGATTTTTAATATCTTACAAGAATATCTTTCTTTAGCTAGATTGAAAGCTGCCCTAAGCCCAAGGCCTAGGCTTCCAATCCTTTGCTATCTCCCTGTAACTCTGGCTAGATGGATAGCTCCCCTAGGCCTCAAGCCTGGCTCCCTAACCCTTTTCTGTCTCTCTGTAACTCCAGTGTCCACATTCTGCTTACATATGCCCAGGGGAAGCCCTTACCTTCAACAAGAATCTGCCCAATAGCCAGTGCTGTAAGCATAGGGGCACACCATGCTGAGGGTTAGCTGGATGCTAATGTGTCCAGAGGTGGGGTCCTATGGGAGATGAACAGCTGTTGCCATTTACCTGAATTTCATATTCTGTAAATGCGTATGTGTTCCAGCCTGAAATACAGTGTGGAATCAGCCAGTGTCTTCGATAAAGTGAAACAACACTGTTCACACTATGCTTTAACACGCATGAGCCCATACATTTGTAAGTCACTCCAATTAGAATAGATGGATATGCCAATATTCTTGACATGTGTCTGAATCTGCTCTGTGTTGCTGTGATAGGCACCATGATCAAAAGCAACTTGGGGAGGAAAGGGTTTATTTCATCATACACTTCCAGGCAATGGTTTACCGCTGAGAGAACCCAGGGCAGGGACTGAAGCAGAGGCCATGGAAGGGTGATGCTTACTGACTTGATTCTCATAGCTTGCTCAGCCTGCTTTCTTGTACATCCCAGGACCACCAGCCCAGGGGTGACACTGTCCCCAGTGGACTGGTCCTCCCACGTCAATCATTAGTCAAGAAAGTGCCCTACAGACTTGCATATGGGTCAACCTGATGGAGGCAGTCCCTCAGTTGAGGTTTCCTCTCCCCACAGAGTCCCCACACAGCACTCTAGCCTGTGTCCAGTTAACAAGAGCTACCTAGAACAAGAGGCATACAGGGCTATGCATTCTAGAAACAACAGAGACACTAGAATGACTTGCTCATGGCATCACCCTCGGCCTCACTGAGCATTGACTTCTGTGGAAACAGGGCTTGCTCACTGCTGGTAGAGATTGTGGTAGAGATTGCTTGTCTTGCATTAATTACTTCAGTGCTCTCTCTCCAGCCAAAGTGGTCATGGTTCCAGCTGCCTGTGCAATTAGTAATGATGCTATAGTTAATAGAATCATAATGACAACTAAAACGATGGTTATAAACACACCCTACCCTGTGCCAAGGAGAGCATGGAGTCAATAACCAATTCATCCATGCGGACATAGTAAAGCCATGCATTATTAAGAGGAACTCTTCCTGAATAAAAAAAAAAACAGACTTAAAAAAATTAATAATAGCGTTGTAGTCGTCATCAATTAAGAAAACAACCCATAAGCTCCCAACCTGTACCTTGGGAAACACTGTTCAATCATCATGGTTTAAAGGCACATGGAGAATCTGCTACATGAGTCTAAAGGGAAAGAGTTTTGTCCTCCAGGCAGTTAACAGAGAAAGTTAAAGTTCCCTGACCTTAGAAACCTACAGATGTCAAAAGAATCCCTTGAAGGGTTAATAAGACTTCCCGAGGTCCCTTTAATTTAACAAGTGGTGGAAGCCTCTGAAACAGGCAATATCTCCCAAAGGGACTTTGAACCCGACACCAGCGCCTCAATCAGATCGTGTTGATGTGATCTGTCAGGAAAACATTTCTTCCATGGTCCAGGCACATGACGCAGCCATTGACCAACCGTAGCATCATTGAGAGTGTACTGGGCACAGGACTTGTCTGGGATTTGATGAACTCTCTTTTGGGTATATGCTTCTGGGTTCTTGGGTCAATGGCTGAATTTCTATGGGTCTTAGTTTTCCTCACATGTGAATAGAATTTGTTGGGCTTAGGTTTCTTCCAAGGTAGATCATAGAGCTTTTGGATGTTGGTGAGTGTAAATTAAATCAAGAAAAGGTAGGATTTTCCTTTTGGGAAAGATGTAGTTATCATAACGGCAAACCAAATACACTATCAATAATCACCATGAAGGCTAGGGGTAGTGACTCATTCAAAAACTCAATTAACATTCACAAGTGCCAATAGACGTCAAATAAACTGTGTTTTGGTTCATCAATTGATTATGATGGTTAATTAATACCCAAAACAATGAGCATGCAGACCTCGTTTCCTGATCCTGGCTGAACCTCTGCTTTAGGGCCTGGTGTGCAGAGTCTAACAGTGTGTCGGAATCCGTAGACAGACCGAACACTGAAGATTGAATTTTTTTACACTAAGGAATTTAATTTTACATGACTTTATGTAGTTGACCTGTGTTCATCATTTTTACTTTAAGAATGGGTGTGACGGAAACGGAAGAACAGCAGATTCTCCTGTGAGCTGCAGGGCTTTCCTACCACCCAGGAATCGAGGCAGGAAGATCATTTAAGTCCACAAACTTGAGGCTAACTTGAGTAACATAGCAAGACCCCCTGCCTCAAAAATGACAGTGACAATAGCAAGGCAAACAAGGGAAGCAACTAACTCTTAGAAAAGACAAAGTGGGACCAGAGGGCACGCCTATGCTGGAGAAATTAGCTAGAGTTAAGGAAAACACGATTCGAATCCTAACACGGCTCCTCCCGCTGAACCATTGTGTCAGCGTTTTTTTTTAGAGTCACGTGGTAAAACGATTCTGTCTTTCTTTCATTTTTGGTTTTTTAAGACAGGGTTTCTCTATGTAGCCTTGGCTGTCCCAGAACTCTCTCTGTAGACCAGGCTAGCCTTTAACTCATAGAGATCCACCTGCCTCTGCCTTCTGAGTGCTGGGATTAAAGGCGTGTGCCACCACTGCCTGGTGGCAGAAGGTTTCTTTAAAATTTTAAATTTAATTTGTGTGTGTGTGTGTGTGTGTGTGTGTGTGTGTGTGTGTGTGTACGCCAGTGTTCAGGTACCCACAGAGACCAGAGACTCTGGATCCTTTTGTAGCTCTAATTACAGGTAGTTGTGAACTACCCACCATGGGTGCTGGGGACAGAACTGGAGTCCTCTGGAAGAGCAGCATTCCCCTTTAACTGCCCAGTCAACTCAAGTCCCATAAAAATATTTCTTAATGTAACTTATTGCCGGTGTTAATTCACTCATCCATTGAACCTCTTCTACTCATAGGAGGGAAAACCGATGAACAGGGCAGACAACTTTTGTGTTGTCAGATGGCATAGTGACTGAACACAGCCCCGGGAACCTACTCCTGCATCCCATCGACAGTGAGGAAGGACACTTAGCTCGTTTAGGCCAGAGCAGTGGTAAAGCCAGATTTCATTCTGGGACGCAAATGGTATTGTATGCACTTCCTCTTAAAGCGCAGGTCATGTGTTTTCAGATCTCTCATAGGTTTGCATACCAGTTCTGTTGGCTGCCTTTAAGACCATCACGTAGGTGTGACTAACCTGCCTCCCCTCGTGCTCACTAGTCAACCATGCTGGGAGCATGTGGCAATGCTCAGGAAGCGAGGAGTACACTGAGTAAGGAGCTAGTAGTGACTTCAAGCCCTTGAGCGGGCATTCTCCATTTGAGAAAGTCGCAGCGGGGTGAGCACAGTAGGGTGAGTGTCGCCATGTGAGTGTCAGGGATAGGACTCAAAAGGTGGGGGTGTCTCCTCAGTAGAAAGGCCTTGAACTCCGAAGACTTAGGACCTGACATTGTTGTAAGCAGGACCTCATAGCTACAAGCTAAAAACGAAAGGAGAAAGGTTTAGATTGGCAGGGCTCCAGTAGCAAGCTCTAGTCCCCCTCAGGTTCTTTGTGCCCCAAAGAGATTTTCCTCATGATGACAAAATTTTCATGGCCAAGGCACTTGCGACCAAGCCTGACAACCTGTGTTCGATTCCCAGGTCCCTTATGGTTAAAGGAGAGAACTGACTCCCACAAACTGTCCCCTGGTTTCTATCTCTGAGCCATTGTACACGTACACGTACACACACACACACACACACACACACACACACACACACTAAAGTAAAGGAATGTAATACAAAATAAGACAGTAGTCTTTCTCCTGGAACCTTCAGTTGGGGATATATTAGTTGCTTTCTCCCTGTTGTGACAAATACCTGACTTTAGCTCCTGGTTCAGAAGGATTCCTCTGTCATGGTGGGAAGCTGTGGTGGGTGGAGCCAGAGACTGCTGGTCACAAGGCATTTGTACTCAGGGGTCAGAGATGAGTTCAGGCGCTCAGCTCACTTTCTCCTCCAGACCCAAACACATGGAGTAGTACCCCCGACACACAGTTAGGGCGGCTTTCTCCATCTCAACCAACCCAGAAACTCTCCCACAAACATGCCCAGAGGTTCGCACCTTGTGAACCTGTCAAGGCACAGTCTGTCAAGGTGACAACCAGAACCAGCCATCTAAGACAGTGAAAGAGAGTTTCAGCTTAAAAGAGAGAGAGAAAAAAAAACAATAAAGAAAAAGGCAAAACCAGAACGGCAAATAGAAGATAGTCACCCAAGAAAACAGAGAAAAATGCAAAGCCTGGGTGACCTATTGGAAAGGGGTGTTTCTCTCTGTGAGCCAGGATGCGTACATGTTGTTGGTACAGGCGTGAGTATTAACTTCCCTCCTCCTAAGATGGGGAACTGGACTTGCCCGTTGGGTCCCACCCTGGCCATCAGGCTTTTGTACTGACCCTTCTCTATGTCACTGCAAAAGGAACAAGTAAAGATCTGCTCTAAGGAGCCTGAAAGTAGGAAGCCGAAGATGTGCTGCTTCACTCTTTGTAGACTTTATTTTGTATTCTTACTTTTAAGATGTATGTATGTGTGTGTGTATGCATGTATGTATGTGTGTATGTATGTATGTATGTATGTGTGCATGTGTGTGTGTGTATGTGTGTGTGTGTGTGGTTGTGGTTTTATAGTTACTAGCACGAATGTGTGTGTTTTGTGCATGGGGGTGTGCATGGAGGCCCAAGGTTGACATCAGACGTTTTCACAATCACTCTTCACTTTTATTTAAATTTTTTATTGCTTGCGTTTCACATAGCAGTATGATAAAATTTATTCATTTTCACCCCATTCCCTTCTCTCAAACCCCCCTCTCCCACTGCCATCCCTTTTCTCACCTTTAGTTTTTTGAGATGGGATCACTCACAAATTGGCTAGGCTGGCTGGCCAATGAGCTTCCGAGATCTCCCTCTGCCTTTCGCACTGTGGTTATAGGCATGCTGCCTGGCTTTGCGCATGGGTTCTGGAGGTTCAAACTCACGGCTTTCTGGCGATCTATCTCCCCAGCCCTCCTGTAGATCTACAAGCTGCTGTTTGAAGTGGAGGCTTTAGTCTTGCGGAGCTGTGACTTATGCCTGAGGGTCCCCGAACCACCGCGCCCCCCAGGAGGGAGGGTCCATTGCATCGTTCTGTTCCTTTTTCATCATTTCGGTTTCCTCCAAGTGAACGTGTCCTAAAAGTATCTCTCTAACATTTAAAAAAGGTTAAAGTTCAAACTGCAAGGCACAGAACTTAGGGCTAAAGGTTTGAAAAGAATCTTTCTAAAGGACTTATAACAACAGATAAAAGTGTAGCAGAAGAACACAACTCGGAGCCGTTCGTGTTGAGAACAGTTACCTAGGGATGAGGCAGGCAAATGTAGGCTCTGATCCACACAAACCATACACAGACGAGCCGGGAGGGAAAAGAGGAGGATAGGGAGACAGATGGACAGAGATCCTGCTTGTATGCCCGGACACATCACACTGCTCTTGACGAGGCCAAGGGCCTGTGTTCACAGGCGAGCACTCTCAGGCAGCCTGTCAGGCTGCTGTCTTCAGAGGATGCTCCCCAGAGTTGGTCCAGTCAGGGAGGGCAGAGATTGGGGGTACAGCAGAACCTGGAGAAAGAGCCTGAGGATCTACTGGGAAGGAGAAGGCATTTTCAGCCCTAATTCAGGCACTTTATAGAGTTAGACAATCGAAAAGACCCGAGACACTCAGACCATCAGAAATGATAGCGTTTCCAATCATGTAAACCTTAGAGATAAACGTAAGGCATCTAAGAGAAATGAATTGTAGAGAAAAATAGGAAGATTCATCATAGCCATTAAATAACACTCAGTATATAGAAAAGCTTAGTACATTTGAGCCCTGGTATCCAAGAGGTTCTGGAACCCTCTGTGAATACCACAGATGCCCATTCCTTTATATAAAATGGTGTCCTGCTTGCCTGTGACCCTCTGACGTGTTCCTGCATAAGCAATTTCCAGATTATGTTGTAGAATGTAAATGCTATGTAAATAATTGTTTTGGCTGTATTTGGGGACAATGGTGTCTGAGTATGCAATAGAAAAATTATGAGACTGGGGAAATGGCTCAGCAGTAAAGAGTATTTGCTTCCTGCAGAGGACCCTGGTTTGGCTCCTAGTACCATGCAGACCGCTCACGAAATGCCTGGAGCACCAGCTCCAGGGGGGTTCTGATACCGTCCCATGGCCTCTTAAAGCACCCACATACACGTGGTGTACATCCTGACACACAACTAAAAATAAAATGTGAAAACAGCATTTTTTTTTTTTTGGTTGCATGGATGCAGACCCATGGGTGGGGAGGACCAAGTAAGTGTGTTTCTGTTTGCATGGTGCCCCACTTTCTTAGATGTGACTCCATTTAATTGGCACAGCAGCTTCCTGGGGTATTGATATTCTCATAGTCTGTATTGTGCTACTAGGGAGTCAGGGCTCCGAGACCTCAAGAGACTTGTCTAGGGCCACACAGTGACAGGGAAGGAGAATCAAAATGCGGTGACAAGTCTTAGGTTTCAAACGTGTTTTTTACTGTTCTTTTTTTCCCCCATAGGAGTTTCCATTTCAGATCTAAATGCGTGTGTGTGTGTGTGTGTGTGTGTGTGTGTGTGTGTGTGTGTTTGTATCCATGCCCATGCATGCTCAGACATCATTCTGCCATTCTGCAGGTGTACCTTTCTGCCATTTGGGTTGACACAGCGTCTCTCATTGTCCTGGAACTTTGCCCCCCAGGTTCTGTGATAGCTGGTTGGTGAGCTCCAGGGATCCCCATGTTTCCCTCTCCCATCTTACCATTGCCAGGGTTACAAGCACACATCACTGCACCCATCTTTTACATGGGTGCTCGTGAGGCGAATGCTTCAGTGACTGAGACATCTCCCCAGCCACAGAGCCACACTGTTGATGAAGCTCCAGCCCCGGGGGCGGCATCTTAGGAGGACTTAGCATCCTCCTCTTCTTTCCAGGCCACACCTGGATTACACCGGCAGGAAAGTAGCCTGTGGTCCTGCGAGAAATGGGTTCCAGGACCCTTAGATGGGTCATACCCACTCTGTCTCTAACCAGACACGGTGGTGGGAATAGTCTACGGCTCGGTTTCCCAAACATGGTATTTAGTTGCAAAGACTTAAAATATACATATGAATGAAATCTGAAACTGTAAAGTCTATGTTTTTATATGTGGGGTGAAGAAACTCAAAACCACTTAAATTATGCATAACACTACACACACACACACACACACACACACACACATATATATATGTCCCTGTGGGAGTTGAGACCATCGGCATAAAATCATTTATTTAAAATAGTTCTAATCAAAGCACTTTGCTTGAAGAACATAGAACAGCGAGAAGAAATGGTTCACACCATCACACCCATAGAATTTGGTCTGCATGCTACATTTGGCTAGGAAAGGTTTCCTTAGAAAAGGAGTAGTGGACTAGACAGCTTCTGGGACTCTGTTCTCCCTTTCCACCACGTGAGGCCGGGGGATGGAACCCGGGTCATTGGGCTTGGTGGCGGCATCTTGCCAAGTCCTTTCCCCATTTTTTTTTGTCCCATTACACGCTTGGTTAACAATTAGATGTTTTTATTTTGTAGCACGAAAACCTGGGTGTTTTTTGCATGGCGGATCTGTTGTTAATTGATTGCCTCATCTGAAATGTTAATACTGTTTTTGGTAAATGTGGACCATTCTTGACAAGTGTAGTGTGTCTGGTAGCATTGTTAATGGTACATTGAGGAGTCTCGTGGTTGTCTGTTGTGTAATAGAGTGAAATTCCCACCTCTCTTAATGAGGAATCTTGGGGGCCCCAAAGGGGCCGGGCTCCTCCATTCTGACCTTTGCTTGGACAGGATCAGAGACCATGTTCTGTACTGCGCCACCCTTGCAGGCTGTGGGCATTCTTTCCATGGCTGAACACAGCCATGGGTATGCAATGAAGAGAGAGACCTCCCCTGGAATTATCCCATTCTTACCTTTTCCCACCCTGACAGGAAGATCTGTGAAGACATAAGATGTGCGTGTGGTTTATGCATACACGTGTGTGAGTGTGTGCACTTGCAGAGGCCAAAAGAGAATGTCCGTGGCCTGCTCTCTCTCTCTCTCTCTCTCCACCTCATTCCTTTGAGAGAGAGAGCCTCTCGCTGAACCTGGAGCTAGGGTGGCAGCCAGCCAACAAGCCCCAGGAATTCTCTCATCTCCGCTGCCCCACAGCACTGGGGTTAAGGCATGAACATGGTTATAGCTGACTGTCTAATAGGTTCTGGATCTGAACTCAGCTCCTCACACATATCAAGCAAGCACTCTTACACCCTGAGCATTCTTGATAGCCACAGAAACAGATTTTTGCCCTGTGGCTTAGCAGCACAGTCTCTCTGGAGCTGTGTGGGGCCATATCTAGTGTGGGCCCAGTGGACATTATTCTGACTGTGAGAGAATAGGAGCTGGGTTTTGATCTTAGCAGACAGATTGCCCAGTGTTTGAAGAGCCACTCCTGACTGCTCTGCACTTGTCTCTTGTCCCACAGTCCCACAAGAATAGACCAGCCCCTCCCCCCTCATTAAGACAAGCAACACCTCAATCCACTGTCAGGTGTGTCTGTTTATCCTTGGGAGACAGAGGGCTTCATGTCTCAGAGACACACAAGAGGTCATGAGCAGCCACCAACAGATGTTGATGGTCCTTTGGTGGCGAGTTTACTGATACAACACCAAGAATAAACACTGAATAAAGCCCTTTGGAGGTGTGTGTGTGTGTGTGTGTGTGTGACTGTGTGTCTGTGAGTCTGTGTGCACTGACTGTGGAATGTTATCAAGTGAAGAGAAAGTGAAAGTCCCATTTGGAGGCTAGTATTTATTTATCTCCTACAAAAAGCAGAATTTCATTACTTGACTTTTGCTGTTTGAAGGCTTTTGCCAAATGCTTAACAATCTGTAGGACTCGATTTCTCATTTTTTTTTTTTAAAAAGATCCCTCTGAGAACAAGGGTCCATGTAACTAAGATGTGTTTGTTTTTGTTTAAGTCGTTCAGAAGGGAAATCTTCTCTTGTCCATTGTTAAAAGAGAGGTTTCAATCAAAGGAGAAGTCTCCTTATTCTAAAATATACAAACAGTTCTTTGAAATGGATGCCAAATCAAACTCTAAAAGGGACGTTTTTCTTGCAGAAGTTTTGAGTTAATTCCGTGTGCAGGGCTTGAGTGGAAAACTTTGAGACTGTTGGAGGAGTGAGTTGCAGTGACGCCACACTTAGCTTCCGAAGTTACATAAGGGGCTTTGCTTGCTGGAGTACCGGCCTCCTGTCCCGGGCCTCTTCTCCCTGGTTTTAGGTTAATTTTAGTGACACTGGGAAAAGAATCCTTTCAGATCAAGTCAAATTTTCAGTTAAATAGGTGATATTTTGGTTTCTGATGCCATTGGATCTAAATAGCCACATGAGAAGCCATACCAGGTCTCATGGGGAAATTTTTTTTGTTTTTTTGTTCTTGGTTTTTGTTTGTTTCATTTTTGGGGACAAGGACAAGTTAGATAGTCCAGCCTGGCCTCCAATGTGTCATCCTCCTGCCTCATCTGCCTGAGTGCTGGAGTTAAATGGTTAAATGGTTCTCTGTTGTCCTGGTTACTTTTCATCAACTTGACGCCAGCTAGAGTTATCTGGGAAAAGAAACCTCAATTGAGAGTATGCAATATGCCTCCTTCAGATTGGCCTGTAGGCAAGTCTGTGGGAGTGTTGTCTTGATTAATGGTTGATGTAGAAGGTCCCAGGCCACTGTGGGTGGTGCCACCTCTGAGCCGGGGGTCCCGAATTGTATAAGAAGAAAGGCTAGCTCGTTATGGGGGGTGAGCAGTGTTCCTGCATAGTCACTGCTTCCGTCTCTGCTTCTGTCTCCAGCTTCGCATCCCTTCCCTAACTTCCCTTGATGATGGAGTGTCACCTGTGAGGTGAAATCAACCCTTTCCTCTCCAAGTGGCTTCTGGCTCTGGTGTTTGTCACGTCAATAGAAAGCAGATGAGGATGCTTGTTTGGAAAGAAATTCTGTGTGATCTCCTATCAGGAATTCTATTTGCACAGAAGTACTAGATGCCAACAGGGTAAGCCCAGTGTGGAAAGGGGGCACTGAAGATGCTGTCCCACCAGTAACTAGTTGGGTCATGGATGGGTCCTTCCTTTCTTGACAAAGACTCTCTGTCACCGTTTCCTTGCCTCATAGGCACTTTGTGAAGATTAAGCCAGATACATGTAAAAACAGTGGAAGTTCTTAAAACAGGTGAATGTGAGATCCCATATTTATATGCAATTATAACTTTTGAGGGTCAGTGTTGGCGTGAGACCTGATTGTTTCCTGGGGCTGACGTCAAAGGATGAGTTCTCTGTAGGATGAGTGAGCAAGGCAAGAGATACAGTGTGGAATTGGGGGGTGCAGGATATCTGTGGGTGTAGGGTAACTCAGGAGAGTCCTGTGGCTTGGGTCCACACAGCTGTGCTCCTGCAGAAATGGCAGCTGGCTACACAGGAAGAAGACAGACAGTACACACACATCGCCACAGGACAAGGGTTTGCATGCCGCCCTTTTTAGCCTTGTGCATGTGATATCTTTCATCCGTTTCTCGAAGAAAGGCTTCGAGGTGTCCAAAGGAAGTGGGGCAGGGTTCTGATTCCAAAAGAACGTAGACCAGTAGAGATGGCAAGGTGATCTTTGTCCCTCTGCATGTCTATATACAGGGTACAAGTGGAGACTCCAAGAATCACGGAGGAAGGTGAGGACGCTAGGGCCCCTGAAATGTGGGAGGGAGCTCCCAGTATGAAGGGATTGTGCGGCAGATTTGAAGGACTTTGCAATTTCAAGAGGGGAGGAGGGTACAAGGGCAGAAGAAATGATCAACCAAGGCAAGTTGGACCTGATGAGCAGGCCTGTAATCCTAACTACCCAGCAGGCCGAGGCCAAGAGGAGTCCCTCAGGACAATGAAGTTCGATTCCCCCAGGAGCCTACAGAGTGAGTTGAAGAACTGCAGGGTGAATGATGGAGGCCCTGTCTCAAAATATAGAGTAAAAAGGGGGCTAGGGATAGATAGCTCAGTGGTAGAGTGCTTGCCTAGCATGGGGAAGGCCCCAGGTTCAATCCCCAGTGCTAAGGAAGGGAGGGAGGGGAAGAGGGAGGGGAGGAGGGAGGCCAAGGCCAAGGAAGTGGGAAAATGTTGGTGCTAGGGAAAATGGAGAGGGTCCAGTTTGACTCTAGTACCTGGAGCATACAACCCACAACTGAGAATGAGGAAGAAGGGTGGTCATCTGGTTCAGGGTCTGGATCTGGCGCTTTGGGCAATTTGGGCTGTACTGCACGCACTAAGGTCTGGGTGGCTCACCACCATGCTAAGCCCTCTTAGTCTATCTGGGAAAACTGTAGGTTGGGTTTTGTGTGATTCCACCTGCCATCTGGAGCCAACTCCGTCCCCTGGCCTGTCTTGTGGATGAGTGTGAGGGTGGTTGGAAGGTGTCTTAGTTACTTTTCTATGGCTGTGATAAAACACCACGACCAAGGCAACTTATAGAAGAAAGAGTTTCTTGGGCTAATGGTTCCAGAGGGTGACGGTTCATCCTGGCAGGGAGAGCAGGCAACAGACATGGCAGCTGGAACTGGAAGCTGCGAGCTCACATCTCAGACCACAAACAGGAAACAGAGCTGACTGGGAACGTGGCATGTGGCTTTTGAAACCTCAGAGTCTGTCCCCAGTGACACACTTCCTCTCACAAGGCCACACCTCCCAAGCCTCCCAAAACAGCACCAGTAACTGGACCAAGTATTCAGATGCCTGAGAATTATGGGGGACATCTCATTCAAACCACTCCAGAGTGCTAGTCTGAGGCTGGGTTGGGCTTTGATGTAGAGGGGCCACTTTATACGACAAAGATGTCAAAATCTATCCCCCAAATACAGTCTGTGGAAATGGGGCAGTGTAAAGAGCCTCTTTCCCTTGCCACACATCTCTCTTCCTAGGCAGAGTCTTTATAAACGATTTTGGTTGGCTCCTGGGGCTGAGTGTGTGGGGTTAATCGGGAAATTCAGCATTCGGAGCCTCAATTCATGGGTTTTCTAGCTTGCACCTGACAATTAGTAACAGGTAAGAGGTAAGAAAGACAGATGCTTGCTCTTTGTGTGCTTTCACTGTTTTCCAAAGACAAGAGCCAGCCAGCCTAAGGACTATAAGATGTGATTTACTTCAGCTCACACAGAACATCAGTGATATGGACAATATCCAGATTCCGGGGCAGGGTAAAGGATGGCAAGAAGATGGCAAATATCAGCTCCCCAAGCCACATCCATCCTGGCTCCATTCTCTCAGTTGCCCCCAGAGTCTATCAAAACCTCTTCATCCTCAGCCTAAACCAGTCTGTCAGAACTGACTTGAAAGTGTTCCTACATGGCAGCTGGGCCACACAGGTCTAGGGTCAGGTTCTGGGCCACTAGGTACTTGTCTGTAACTTTAAGTTTGTCATTCAGAAAATGGGGTTGGTGACACTGTCTCCTCCCGTGGAAGATTTACTCACATGATGTCAGTGGCAGGGGTTTCACAGAAGTCACCCCAGATGCCGACCAGAGCTGTGGCAGTGGTGTCTTAGACCCATCCATCTAAGCCAGCCTCCGCTCGCCCCGTGGGTCGCTGTGAATATCAGATCCCTTAAAGGGACTCATGCAGCTGGGGAAAAGCACATCACCAGATTGTGTTGGCTAAGCCATCACCAGATCTGATTCCCACCGTCACCAGGCAATGACAGGTCAGAGCATTCCTTCACCACGGCTTTGGGCCTGCCAGGCTTGAAAGAAATGCTGCTTAAACTTTTCCAGGGCAGTACCCGGAAGGACAAATGAAAACCCAGGACTCCTTTACCATGCTTTCCCCAGCCGACTGGCATCCACAATTCCCCCTAAGCAGAGTATTTTCAAATCTCACATTTTACCTAAAACTTTATGTGAAGCTTTTGTTGGTTTGTTTTTAATATATTTTAACTCACTAATATCATGTAGGTGTCCTGTAAGAAGCCTCCCAACTTGTCTCCTTCTCCTATTCACCTAAGCTTTGGTGGCTAATAGATAACATGCCAACCAGTTTCATAAATTTCTACTTTTAATACAGTCCAAGTTACCTCTAGCTCAAACCACGGTGAAGTACCAGACTGCCCTCTCTGAATTCTAGCTCAAAAAGAAAAAAAAAATCTTAGGAACAATTTATCATTTAGTTGCAATTTTTAAGATAACTCTTAATTGACCACGTGCTATCTATCAACTAAGAGCTGATCTTGCAGCCTCTGCCTCCTGCCCCTGCGCCCCTCCTCCTCGCGCCCCTTCGTGTGGGCATGCGCACTGCTCTGCTTTCTGCCAGGATGTCAGAAAATTAATTACGCCACTCGGGGTAGATAGCATCACAGGAAAGCCGCGCCAGATTCAAGATAAGATTACTGATATAGAAGCTGTTATTTTTAGGGGTTAAAGACTATTGCTTTCCAATCTCTCTGCCTCCTTTTCCCAGTTCCTCCCGTTTTAATCGTGGCTCCATGTTTTCGTAGCCATAACTCATTAGTGGTTTTTAATTTTTCTGAAACTGAAATAGGGTCTGAAAGGGTGGATTTGCCCCCTTTTTCCTCCTCCCCCCCCCCTCTTTTTTTCCTGGCTAATCGGGGGAACGCAACCACATCTGAAGCCACTTGGCTCATTATGAATTTCATGGAAACTGATTCTCTGAAAGTGTTTCCATATGTGTGTTCCCAATATATCCCATCCTCTCTAAATGGGAGCTCAGACGTGTGCATGGGCTGGAAATGGCTTCAGGATGTGACAGAGCAGTCATATGACTCGCGGCACCGTGGGTGGCCCCTTCTGAAAGACAGGGTGTCCTGGGTGCTGGCTTCCTTCCTGCAGTGGATCTGGTTTCAAAGACTATCCACCGTTCCTTTAAAATGTTCCTAATCAAGGCCTAGTGAGATCTTTCCCCTCTTCCCTTCCCAATTCTCCACCCTCACAGCCGTTAGCTCCTTCCTTCTCTGCCCTGGGTCCCTGGATACACACACACACACACACACACACACACACACACACACACACACACA
>CABHPQ010001224.1:29609-46209 GCA_902168405.1 Peromyscus aztecus
CACACACACACACACACACACACACACACACACACACACACACACACGCACACACGTCTTCTACCCTCTGCCCCCTTTCTCTTTCACAAAGTGGAAGTGGATTATTCCTGCAATATCCTTAAAATTGGGGTGGGTTTAAAGAATAGTTGTGTTTCTCAAGATTGCCAGGGTGCCCTGCTCCCGCGCCCCTCCTGCCTTGGGATCAGCGGGTCTGTCTGAATTGTGAGTATGCTGTGGAAAGCACAGTTTATTACAACACTGAAAACAAATATTTACACTGGAGACTTGAGGCCCTTTTTTGTGGGTAAAACTATGGAGCTTGCTAGTCCTTTTATTGTCTTAAGGGTTGGTTCCATCTCTCGTTCTGCTGTTCTCTTTAGCGCGGTCCTCTGCATTTCCCTAAAATGTGTGCTTTCCTACTTATTAGGTAATGAAGCTAAGTCAAATGTTGTGTTGCTTAGTCATGTTTAGAATGAGGGCATCAATTTGGGGACAACTGATGATATAAATCCCTTTAGAATCTGAGTGTGAAAATGCAAAGTAATATTTTGTGCCTAGTCTAAATTTGATTCTTGGATCGTGTCTCCTGGAGACCAGATTAGTGTCCACTTGTTGAGCTGTATTTCTGGAGCACTCGTCTTTTCCATGAGGTGTTAGATAGAGTCTAAAGGAAGGATGTGTTGGTGAAGTGCCTGCCCTTGAAGCAAAGGGTTCAGGATCTGGATTCAGATCCTGAGCACACGTGTGAAAGTCTGCTCTGGGGGAGGTAGGAACATGTGGTGTCCCTCGAGCTCATTGGCTGGCCAGCCCAGCCAAATCGATGAGCTCCACGTGCAGAGGGAGACTCTGTTTCAAAAACATAGAGTGGAGAGTGACTGAGAAAGATAGTCAAAGTCAATCTCTGGCTTCAACTTGCACGTAGGCATATTCACCTGCACGCACACACACACACACACACACACACACACACACACACACACACATACATAACAAGAGAGAGTTCAGTTCCTTAATATGCTTTATTTTTCTAAGTTAACAAAATGGCTTTTTAAAATAAACCTTATTATAAAAAACTTTGCAAATAAGTAAAAACCGTTGCACACCAAAATTAACCAGGCCCAAAGTCTGTACAACTTAGTGAACTTCTGTACAGTTAGAATTGGCATTCAGAATGGAAGTTGTGAAACTTCACATTAAATGTCACACTTTTAATATTGAATACATTTTATGCACTTATCCACCATCAAAACCAAAAAAATCCATGATAGAAACATGATAAAACATCCATGATAGATGTTTTAGACCTAGAAAAACAATTCGCTTTCCATCCTTTTATAACTGTGTCCATTGCCTGCACTCAGTCCTTCGTCATCCCTTCACATGTCGGTTGTTTTATTTCTTCATGTTATACTGTACCCATGTGTACACTTGTTTCCATACATTCACATATTATTGTTTTTAGATTTTTTTTTTTTTTTTTTTTCGAGACAGGGTTTCTCTGTGTAGCTTTGCGCCTTTCCTGGAACCTACTTGGTAGCCCAGGCTGGCCTCGAACTCACAGAGATCCACCTGCCTCTGCCTCCCGAGTGCTGGGATTAAAGGCGTGCGCCACCAACGCCCGGCTTTCATATCTTATTGTCTACAGTCCACATGAGAGTGAAAATACAATTTATTTTTGAGATCACGTGACCTTACTTAATAATATACATTCTAGGTCATTCCATTTTCTTACATTTTTTTAAATTTCATTCTTTAGAGTTAAGTAGTATTCCATGATTATATCTATATGATATATGTGTACATAAATGTTCCATTATCCATTCGTTTGTTTATAGGTAACTAGGTTGATTCCAGTTCTTTTCTATAGTGAATAAAGTGGCTGTAAACATGGGTATGGTAGGGCATGGATGGAGCTCTCTGGTGTACACCCAGGAGAGAAGTAGCTGGGTCATATGGTAAAGGGAAAATACCCATCTAAAAACAATGTTAAAGTCAATGGCCATGCTTTACTCTAAATGGCATGGTATACTTTCTAGACACAAATATTCGTGGGATGCTTGATAAGAAAGCAGTACAAATTTGCACACCATGGGAGAGGGCGTTCTTCTGTGGCCATGACTTCTGCAGTTGGTGTTTGCTTACCTTGGTCTGGGAACACTGAAGGGGTAGCCACAGAAAAGCTCACCGGAGATCCCCAAGTTTGTGTCCCCTCAGCAGGAAGCATGTGCATCCCAAGGGGCAGGGAGACAAGATGTCTGAGTGTGGAACACTACTGTCCATGCACACGCGGGCTCCCTCTCACTTTCACACATTCTTTGCACGGTAACTGGGCAATGCCTCACCAGAGGCGGTGGACCCATCTGCACGTGTAAGGGTGGTCATCTGCGGCTCCTACCTTGGCTTGAAAAGGGAGACCTGGAGGTGAAAGAGTCCCTTCTCCCTGGTGGTTCCACAGAGCACAGACCCTGAGCTCTTCCCCACCGTCACTTTCCGTCTTATCAGGTGGTAGAGGGGAGGGAGTGTGTTGGGTCTGGGGCAGGAGGACACTTTGGAGTCCCTGCTACCCCTGCCCCTCATGGACCCACAGACTCCCATGTCTTACCTGTCAGAACCATCTATGATTCCTTCTCCTGTTTTGTTCTTTCCTTATCCCTCCAATTCTAGCTATGGAATCTAGGGTCTTTGCAAGTGAGGTGAGTGCTTTTACCATGGAGCTACACTCATCAACGATACTTGGGATCCACCCATCAATGGTGCTTGATTGAACTCCCATCAAGGATGATTAATGACTCTGAAATGCTGGCTGTTTACACAAGTGCAGACATTCAGAAAGTTTCAAATTCTGTCCCCATTACCTTACTGATTCCAAATAAATACCATGGCTTTAATGGCAGCAATGGGCCCAAGCTCACGAGCAGGGACAAGGGTGCTAAGCGTCTGGAAGGGTGTGCATTTCTGATCCGATTCTGCCCTATCCCTCTGTTTCATCTCTTCCCCAGGGCCTGCCCAGTATGGCGCTCCATGCATACTGGTTCTGAGGTAGGGCGGGTGTCAGGAAGGAAGCAACAGCATGCTAGGAAAACAGGGACATCTGTTTCTTAGTGGCAAATGTCGCTGGGCAGGGGCTCTGTCTGAAGTATGAGGTCAGGTGATGTGATGGTGGCTAAGAATGTTTTGGTGTCCATTTTAAAGAGCATTTAACAGGATTTTAGATATGAGATGTACTTAAATTACATTTTAGATTTGATGTCAGCATTGCTTAGCTTTTTTTTCTGTTTTTTTTTAATAGTTTTATTTTTTTGTTAAGACAGTATCTCCCTATGTAACCAGCCTAAGCTAAACTGGCCTTGGACTCACGATGTTGTCTATTCTGGACTCAAACTCATGGTGATCTTCCATATGCCTCAGCCTCGTGAGTCCTGAGATTACAGACATGAGCCACCCCAAAACTTGTTAAAAAAAACAGATTTAATTATCACTTTTATGTATGTGCAAATTGTGTGGCTGTATGAGTTTGTGTGTACTGTGTGTGTGCAGGTGCCCTTGAGGCCAGAGGGTGTCAGACCCCCTTGAACTGGAGTTACAGGTGGGCCCTCTTGTATGTGAGCCACGTCTCCAGCCCTCCCTAGTGTTTTCGATGCCTGATTCTTACTGTGTTGCGATTGTACTGGCCCTGTTGCAGAGAGGCGGATGCCTAAGCTCATTCACTTACTTGTTTTTACATCCAACCACTCATATTTTTTTTTTATTTGAAGCTCTTACAATCTACTAGGTTCTGGGAGGGATGTGAGAGGAAAATAAATCAGCTGCCATCCAAAGCTGACTCTAGTTGGAGAGAACAGCCTGAGAGACAGCTAATAACTCACTAGAGTCGCGAGCAAGGGCTCAAAAGAGTGCTGCAGAAAATGACTGCTGTTGGAAGAGAAGCGAAATAGGAAGTTGTTATGTAAGCAGGCAGTGGGATGGGGCAGCCCAAGCGCTGAAGCGGAAGGAGCCCATGCAGAGCAGAGGACAGCAGCCCTGTGCAGGTCTCATGTGGTCTGCGTTCCTGGGAAGGGTGTCTCAGGTTAATAAAAAGTTCATGAGCTTCATTGGAGGCAATAATTCCTGCCATGTAACCGGCCCCAAAGTGTCTCTGAAATTCACACCTGGCTGCCAGGTCTGCTGGCTTTTCATGTCGCACAATGGTGTCCTTCCCCCGCAAGCATGGGCTCTGGATCTAACTGAACGTCCAGTTAGATCCAAGGCGCTCTGTGTTTCTTCTCCTCCTTCAGCTGGGGTGTGTCGGTTCTGCTTAATGTTTAGTGGGGAAGCTGACATGCCCCGTTTCTGTGCTGACACCCCTTAGTGACAAATGCTTCCTCTCCTGTCCTCCAAGTCCAGTTTCCTTTGATTGTAAAGACCTCCTTGCCTGTTTCCAGTCAACAATTGTTTAGTGAAGGTCTACTAAATGATACATGTATCCTAAAGATAGGGCTTAGAAGTGGAGATTATTAGCTACTGGGCTGTAGCTCTGTAGCTCAGTGGTGGAGCATTTGTCTAGCATGCCTGAGGCTATAGGTTGATCCCCGGTTCTCTAAAAAAGGGAAGGGGGTCAGAGAGATAGTTCGGTACCAATGGCCTCTTTCAGCCATTATGGGTACCCACACATGTGTAGCACACACACATACACACACAAAATGAGTAAGTCATTTTTAAAAAAGAAAGGCTGAGTATTCCCATTGGTAAGCACTGATGGGGAGAGATCCATGTCTTCAACAGCTGTCTTTACTTGTGAGTCAGACATGATCCAGGGTAAGTAGCATCAGAAAGCAGCACATGAAAGACCTAGCGTAGATGATTAGAGGCCTGGAAAGGCATGTTCAAAGGTTCTCTTGTATTCCCTCTTGTCTGGGTTTCATACACTTTCCCCTTCTCTGAAGACTCCAGAAACCTGACGAGGTAGAGAGCCTGCTGCCTTTCCTCTCCCAGATCTTGTGGGGCGAGGTGGGGTGTTTTTACTTTTAACCTTGGTTTTGTTTTTATTTGGACCTCGTGGGCATTATATTAGTGTATTCTTCCCAGTTTGTGTCAGCCTGTGAGGGGCTGCTCCTGCTGCTGCCGCTGCCGCTGCCACTTCCACCAGCAAGGCTCTCAACATTCTTCCTCGAGGCAGCTACGTGTGTTTGCAAGCTGTCCAGCTCCAGCTGTGGTGGGAATGGAGTGCATCTGTAGGAAGTCAGGAGATCCCGAGGGATGGAGCCCGTGACCTGGATTCCCATTCTTCTTGTACCCTGAGAGCTGAAACTGGTTGCTAACTGTTTATCAGATTAGATCAACAATGTGGCCAGAGTGGAGCACTAAGAGGGTTCCCCCAAATGGTAATTATCACTGGGGCGGGGGGACACTGAGATCCCAAAAGCGTCTACTTAAGTAGTTTCCAATTGGACAAATGTAGTGAGAGAAGTGGGGAGGGGGGTTGTGGTTAGCTCAGCCGGATTCTTCCAGAGTAAAACAGACTGCTTGTCCGCTCTTAGGTGTCAAAGGTGTCTGTCTGCTGGCTCTGCCTCCTTCCCCGTGCTCCAGTGTGTGGGGATGCTGCTTGAGTGACTGGCTCTTCCCTGGCTTCAGCTTCCCTAACAGTCAAGTGCAGATTAGATGACAATCCATCGCGAGTTTAGACTTTCCCATCAGAGTACTTTGACCAGCAGAAGGAGGTCTGTGGCTAACTTGGGAGATCAGGGGACGTAGCAGGAAATGTCATCGGTACATTTTGTTGTTGTTGTTGTTTTTAAGACAGCCCTAGCTGTCCTGGAACTCACTCTGTAGACCGGGCTGCTATCAAACTCACAGAGATCCTCCTGCCTCTGTCTCCTGAGTGCTGGGATCAAAGATGTACGCCACTACTGCCCAGCTGATAGGTACAAAGCTTTGGGGAAACCATTTTTATTTCTCCAAAAATTCAGTCTCCTCCCTTGACACAGTTTTCAGGTTTACTGTGTAGTGTTGCCGATCCATCCCCAGGTTGAGTCAAACCAGCCTATCAGGAAGATGCGTCACCGTCTTGGAGTTTCATTAACTCCTGTCAGCCCACCACGCACTTGAAACACCATTTTGAAACTTTGATTTTGTTGTGAGATAGGGATCTCAGCCCTGTAGCTGGAACTAGCCTGAAACTCACTATATAGTCCAGATTGGCTTCAAACATGCCGTAGTCTTACCTTAGCCTACTTAGTGCTGGGATTACAGGCTTAAACTGTGCGGCTCCCCCCACCCCCCACCCCCCACCCCACGACGCCCTAGGTTAATTTTGAAACTCATAGAACCAGGTCGAGTGTGGATAGTAGAACCCTCAATTCCCTGGCAGTTTCCATTTTTCAGCACAGTTTAGTGTCCCTTGTCCATGGACAAGATTATATATGCATGGACAACAGCAAAAAGAATGACCTTAGCTTTATTTACTCCATAGACTATAGCTCGGAGCTTTAAGATGTTTGGGTTGTCCTGAGGTTACAGGCCTGGCACTATGGGTGGGGTGGGGTGGGTTTGCATGTACAAAATTAGATGGGCATACCAGTCCAAGCGTTCATCTTGTGGGCATTTTTAACAAGTCAAATTGACATTTTCCATAGTCAATTTAGTATGTGTTTTTAAAGTTTTTTTGTTTCTTTTTTTTTTTTTTTAAGTTTGTGGCTGTAATGTGGCTGGTGACACAAAGGAGCAGTGTCATAGTCAAAATTACCCAAAAAAGGAGGTGCAGAAGAAGGCCACACCACTTGTACAAGACAGAGTACAAATTCGGGTGCAGACCTATTCAGGGAGAGATGTGTAGTTACATCTCTTCCCTCTGAAACAACGATTATAAGTAAATTGAGGTTTCTGTTAGGACCCCCCCCCACTTGCCCACCATACAGGAAAAGTCCCTGTTTCTTCGTCCCCAATATACTGCAGTCAGCTTCAGAAATAATGCCTGCTAACATAAAATGACTGAACAAATTCCGGAAAAGGCTGTTTGTTGTTCACAGATTACATAAAGTCTCTTCTAGTTCTTTTATGTCTACTTTAGTTCACACAGTCAAGAAAGAGTTGATCCTCAAGACATCACAGTCACAAAGAAGTGACTGGCCAGCATCCCGTTGTTTTCCATGAAGACAAGTGAACCCCAACCCAAGCTCATTCATTGAGAGATGACTGTCAGTTTGTGTTAGTTAACGTCTCTAAAACCCAGTGCTACAGCGCTCTTGGCATATGTTGCTGAGCAATAAAAACATCAGCAAAACGTAGCAGCTAAAATAGAGGTGTGTGGTACGAGTAAATACAAAGTCATATCAGTGTTTACTAGCAGGGTCCCCATAAAGAGTTTTAATGAGATTTCTGCATCAAAATAAGCAAAGCCATATGGAATTTTAATTATTCCTAAAACATAGTTTTAAGGAAAAATAAATACACGTTAGAAGCCTTTAAAAAAACATTAGCATGCCTATCTGTGTGTGAAGTCTGTGCTTCTTTGAGGGGCAAATGTTGATGTTTTAAGCGCGACTTCTTTCCGTTTTAAACTACTTCAGTTCTTCTGGCTTTTTCTATGTGCTCTGGGTACTGAACTTAATGCACATGGAAGTGGCCTGCCTGTGTCTATTAGGCTGGCCCCTCAACTTCACCTAAATGCTGTGGGGCAAGAAGACTGCTGAGGACCACCTGTGGCCTCTGCTTGGGGTCTGTATTATTTGTGGCAGCCCATAAACGGGGAGGAGGGGTGGAGGGTGGTGGTAGGAAGGTGGGTATGATCATCTGCTCCCATTTCTGATTCTCACAGCATCATTACCTCCACCTTCTAAAACTCAGGCTTGTCAGAATGTCATTTAGGGGGAGGGGTGAGGGAGAGGCCAGTCCCGGGAAGAGGGGTTTATAAAAAGCAGAGCCTAAGCGCCTGGCTGCATGCATGTTAGTTTGGCATCTTGAAAGTGTTTGCTTCTGGTATTGGAGGCAGCTCATTTGCTGGAGTGGGTTCTGGAATGGCATTAAGGAGGGATGGGAACCCCCACCCCCACCCCAAGGCCGTTGTTTCTCCTCCGGCCTTGGAATCAATGCCGTAGACCGGATGTCAATGCTAGAGCTGGAAGGGAACTTAGAGCTCGTCCCCTCCTTTTCCAGATGACGATACTGCCACCTCTGACTTCTGCCTCTGGCCTTCCTCTCTCAGCAAGAAGAGCCAGGCAGGTGAGACTTCACAATCCTGGGGGGCTGGGCTGGGCTGTCTGAGGGCTACTGTCTCCTGGTTTGTGAGAGAAAAAAGGGTTTGTTAAGCCCATGTTGCTCTCAAGCAGTTACTTTGTATGACACATGCATTTCACAGCCCGAATCCCAGCTCCTGGTGAAGATTTACAACCAATGTGCAGTCTTAGAAACACCAACCACCCTCTGACAGGCCCTTTCAAGACACTCTCTTGAATGACCCCTTCATACTACCCCAGAAGAAAGGCTGAGGACAAATTGGGCGCAGGGACAATTAAGGTCTTCAAGCATTGCTCAGCACTTTCCCTTACAGCCAAAACCTGTAAGCAAAAGCAGATACAGGAAATGCAAGTCAGGAAGCGAGGGGAAACCTAGGCATCACAATCTCAGCGAGAGACGTTGATGTTACAAAAGGCCTTGCCATAATCCTGTCAGTTCTAGGAAACTACAAGGAACCCCAAGATCACAGCTATGAGCTTTACCCATTTCAGAACTAGTTCCCATGTGCAAAGAAATTCTCTAGCTGTGCTTTCAGGAGTTAGATGGCAGAGGGATCTGCTAAGGAGGCACACTGGTAGCTCCAGATATGAAAGCTCTAGGGGAAGCCACATCTGCTTCTAGGCTTTTAAGCGCCCAAAGCTCGCTGTAGGGCAGGGCGTCAGGGAGCCCTTCATTTATGTCTCCTGGGCTTGAAGCCTTTACCAAAGCTGCTGTGGGCACCTGGCCGAAATCAGATCCTGTGGTGCTCGTCAACACTCAGAAATTCAGTGACAGTCAAGGTCTGCACACCCCCTCCACCCCACCCTCCCTCTCAATACCTTCTTACTTAGTTTATGACTCAAGGGAGAATTTCTGAGGACTCCACTCTCCCCAACACCCCCAGAAAAGCGAGATAGTGTTAGATTACATTGAAAGCTGCTGTGATTTCACGGTGACTAGGATGAGAATTATAACAAGATCTTCAATTCTTTCAAAGATTAGAAGAAATAGTAGGAATATGTTGAGGAAATCTGTTAGATGTACTTTTCTTAACAAAGAAGCCCCTGCCCCCTCCAAAGGGGTACAATAATAAATCTTTTGAGTTTGTTTACATCGAGTTAGGAAAAAAAAAATCAATGGATCTGATTTAGTAAAAGTTTCACTTCAGATACCCGAAGTGCAGTAAGAAACCAAAAGGGAGGGGAGGGGAGGGGAGGGGAGGGGTGTCAATGAAGAGCCAGCCTCACAGTCTGGTGAGGGAGCCTGTGGCTGGATGCTGGGTTGGCTTCCACACAGGGTCTAGCACACATCTGGCTTTTAAAAGCCCTTGGGGATTTCTGGAGGTGGAGAACTTAAGGATAAATGTCATTGAGACAGACGGTGATGTGGGGAAAGCCGAAGCCCAAGGTGAGCAGTGCGTTTGAAAATCTGTTGGTGACTTGCTGGTCCTCGGGAGAAGCTCTTTTTTTTTAATCTTGTAAAAAATTCTATCATTTTAATTGATATTTACAGATGTTTCCCCCTTCCCATCTTCTGTTATAATTTTTAGGTGCTTCAGAACTGGGCCCTTTTTCAGACCCCAGGCAGTTCCCAAGCATTTCATCCCTCACTGAGAACCGCTTCTCCAACCCACGAATGCACTACCCAGCCACCTTTACTTACACCCCGCCAGTCACGTCAGGCATGTCCCTCGGCATGTCCGCCACCACCCACTACCACACCTACCTGCCACCACCCTACCCCGGCTCTTCCCAAAGCCAGAGTGGACCCTTCCAGACCAGCAGCACTCCATATCTCTACTATGGCACTTCGTCAGCGTCCTATCAGTTCCCCATGGTACCGGGAGGGGACCGGTCTCCTTCCAGAATGCTTCCGCCATGCACCACCACCTCGAATGGCAGCACGCTATTAAATCCAAATTTGCCTAACCAGAATGATGGTGTTGACGCTGATGGAAGCCACAGCAGTTCCCCAACTGTTTTGAATTCTAGTGGCAGAATGGATGAATCTGTTTGGCGACCATATTGAAATTCCTCAGCTGTGGCCCAGCGGCATCCAGGGGCCACATCCCACATGTGTTAATATATACATATATAAAGAGAGTGCATATATATGTATATTGATTAGCTATCTAGAAGATTTCTCATTCACTCCCTAGTCATGATCTTGCAACCCTAAGAGGGTAGAGACAGTCATAACTGGGTCACATATTGTTTACTATTTAAGATGTCCCTTTTACCAAGGAACAAATGGTCAAAGGTATTGTTTTCCGGTCTGTTTTCATCAGTAACTTGTTCCTATGCCAATTCAGAGAGGTGGACTCCGGGTTCAGGAGGAAGAAGAGCCAAGCCACTTCCTCCCTGTACTCTGAAACCGCACGCTTCGGCGGTGTGGGGGCCAGTGCACTCTGCAGAGCAGCTTACAAAGCCAGTGTGGTGCACTCAGGAAGGGACGGGAGGTAGCATGGATGCCGCCTCCGCCACCGCCGCCGCGTCCAGTGCTGTCCCTTCTGAAACCTGCTCCAAAGTTTGCCTTCAGGCTTGCCGCAGGTACCCGTTTGAACTTTTCAGTTCATTTATTTTTTTTTCCTACTCTAAGAAAGTGACTTCAGAAATACTGATCAGGATAGATTATTTTACTTTACTTTTTTATAGTTCCCTCACTTCCCCCATTTAACCAAAAAGAAATCCTCCCAACTCCTCTCTCCTCCCCTTCTCCCTCTATGCAAAACTGAAGATGGCAATACCTTATTATAGCCATAATGATATAGTGTTTGAGTTGGCTGTGTGTTATTTGTTTTTCTTTTTTTTTAAATTATGAATATGTGTAAAATCTGAGGTAACTTGCTAACGTGAATGGTCATATAACTTTAAAGATATATTTATAATTATTTAATGACATTTGGACCTTTGGAACATTTCTTAGTGTAATGATATGTTGACTTCGGTCTCTAAAAGTGCCTTTTCTTAAATAACAAATTTTATTCAGTAGGCTAGAGCCATATCTGAAATATTGCTAAGCAATTTCAATTCCTTCAGGCACAATGTGATTTTTGAAGATAGTTTTCACCTCCAAATATTTTAGTTGTAGTTTGTTTTTGTGATGTATGAAGGGAATGCTATATTTCATTCTTTCAGGTCTTTGATTGCCTCTGACACAGCTTTTTTTCTTTTAAAGAAATAATTAGGGATTAAAAAAACAAAAACAAAACAACCATGGCCCCGGAGCCCTTTAACACTTCATGTGGCCCCTTTACCAGCATGAAATGCTGGAGACATGTGGTTTCCTAATTTCCTTCTTTTTGGGGTGGGGATGGTGGTGGCATGGTCATTATGGCTCTTGTCATACTAAAAAGCTAAGCACAAGTGAATAACTGCAGAAACATGTTCTGTGGTCGCAGAGTTAAGCAAAACTGTAAATCGCAGGCTTCCTAGTTGAGGACCTAGTCAGCTGAAAGCCACATGTGTGGTAAGGGTTCAATCACAACATGTATAGTGTAGGGAAGCGCAGACACACCAGGACCCTGCACCTACCAGCCTTACCACACAGTCATTCAGGGGAACCCCAAGTGCCTTACCCAAGGAGGGCCCCCCAGCAGCTTTCCAAGGAGCAGAACACAGTCACTGTCCCAGGGGAGCTGGTCAGCTGAATAGCGGCCAGTAGCTGATGTCAGAAGACACAGCCTGTGGGGACCTCCACGAATCCTTCCATATTATGGGCTCCCACTCGGGAGGGTCAAGAGCAGGGAAGGCCACGGTGTGAATTTGAGATCCAGCCCTCCCAGAGGATGCACTTTCATTGTTCCAGGTGCCTTGTGGCCAATCCCTGGGTGTGAGTCCTAATTCAATCCAGGGACCCTTCAAGGACACCAGGCAAATTCTGCACAGGTGGTGGGGGGTGGGGCGGGGTGGGGGCCACCTTCATTTCAATCCCAAGTCATCCTAAGGAGAGCTCTGTGGACATTCGTCTTGGGCCTCCAGACCCCGAGGCTCTCCGTTCCTTCTCAGGCTGACCTTTGTCCCACTGTGGGACAGTCTGGGGGCAGGTGGATCTGTGTGTGCCTCCAGTCTGGGTTTTCCTTAGCATTCACCCTGACTCCTTCTGGTCCAAATGGGGGGGGGTGGGGGACCTTCCACCAAACCAAAACACTTTGCCTTCTAAAGGTTGTATACCAAGTATGTTCAGCTAGATAAGCCACTTTGTGTGTCTTAAGATGGAAGTCATAACAGATGCTATTTATTGTTGTGTGTGGTAGCTTGAAGCACACCACTGTCCATGGGTTTGTTTGATACCTATTTCAGCAGCACTTACAAAGGCCAGTGTCTGGTCACACTCTTCAGTTTCCATTAGTTGACATGAAAATGCTACCATCGGTGGCAGCTGCACCCTATTTAATTGTTTTAAAAGGGTACTATGTTTGTACTTCGTTTTTTAACGTTAAAGGGCTTCTTAAAGTTTACAGTACACGTAGTAAGGGACTAGAGGGGATGTGTTAGTGCCCAAACGTTATCACAGTGGCTGCAGGCAGCAACCCTGGAACACTTTTGAAAACAGGCTGTTTCCCTTTGTCCTCCCTTTGAGAAAAATTCAAGTATTTCTCTCCACCTTTCGGCCACCTCACTGGGTGACTCCCGTTACTTAGAACACATTCTTTTTTTTTTTTTTTTTCTGTTTTTTGGGCTAGGGTTTAAAATCCCCTTCCTGTTCCCTTGTCTCTCAAATGCTCCATTTGCACTGGGTCACATGTATGATTTGTGGTTTTAAGACCAAAGCAATGTCTTATTACTTCTGGAACCATCTATGTGTGCTAGCCCCGTCCCCCTGCCCCCACCCCAGTTCTCGAAGGAGCAGACATCCCTGGGATTCATGGTATGACCCACACAGCTAGATTTTAGAATAATACTCTCCAATTGTCTTAAAAGTTTTAACCTAGGCCAGAGTTCAGAACAGGCACCATGGTTTTTGTTGTAGGTTAGGGAATGAGAGACTTCACAGATTAACTACTATTGGGCCTCTAAACTGTCTCCTCCTTTACCCTGGGACCCTTGGGAGAGAGAGAGAGAAGCATCTCCACACCATTAGACTGTCCATTGTAGATTCAGAAGGGAGGAGCCATGTTGGGGGTTCCCTCCACTCCAAGGAAAGGGACTGACTGACCTAGAGATAGAAAGCATTAGCAGAAGTAATTATATGCACAGTATTTGAGAAAATAATAGACAATAAAAGACGATTCTTCCAAATTTTGAATTTGTTGTTCTTAAAAAAGATAATGCACCTAAAACAAAGATTTTTTTCCTATGTGAGAACTTTCTTAGTTGTCTGTTTACTTCATGTTTACAAATAATTGTTTGTTTTTTAATGCCGTACTTTAAAAATATACCAGCCAAAACCATAACATACAGTAATTTCTTAGGTATGCTGAATAAAATTCCATGTCTTTTGATATACCTACCATTCTTAGATTTCTGTGGAACAACAACAACAAAAAATTGTAGCATTTTGTGTAAATACAGCTTTTGTTTTTATTTTTTATTTCTCTGATTGCTATTGCCCAAGATTTGCTTTCCATACACGTATTGTACAAATTCTGCTTTGTACCACAGGTCATGATTGTGGATGAGTTTACTCGGAACTTCAAAGGGACTATTTGTATTGTATGTTGCAACTGTAAATTGAATTATTTGGCATTTTTCCCTCATGATTGTAATATTAATTTGAAGTTTGAATTTAATTTTCAATAAAAAGGCTTTTTTTTTTTGTTTTTTTGTTTTGTTATGTGTGTATCCTGGGTCTTTTCTCGTTTGTCTGACATCTGCTCCTGCCTGCACCTCCCAGGATGTACCAGAGCTTGGTAAAAGCAGAGGTCCTTTGCTCCTCGTGAGAGGGGGATCATCGTCCTGAGCACTGTGCTCTTGTTTGCCCTGCCTCTGGAGGAGCAGGCAGAAACTCTGGCCATCAACATGTTTTTAGCGCCTGAGTCTGAAGAGGAGGTGCCCATGCCATCCTGCTGCAAAGCCCCTAAATCCAGCTCTGGAGGAGTCCAGGTGGATAGACCTCTGAGGACAGGAATTGGACCCACCAATTGATCAGCCCTCTTCCCAGCTCTAGTCAGATCCCAGGCAGCCCGGATAGAGAGACTTGTCCATTTTCCTTCCCATATCTCTTTTTGGGTCTTTAGAAATAAAAACGGAAGGCTAGTGGTGATTAAAATGGACCTTGGCCTGGAGGACTTCCACCTCAGAAGCTTTCTTCTAGGGAGCCTAACCGTATTTTGAGGATTTTTTTTTGGGGGGGGGGCAGGGGGACAGTGCTTATTTTTAGTAAATCTTTCCCTTTCCAAGAGGCTGAGCAGTTACTTATTTCATGTCCTGTCTGTTTTGACTTACCACAGTTCTAATATAGGGGTCCAGAGACCCTGGTATAGAGACGTTGAGTCACTGGGCACATCGGCCTCTTGATCGCAGCAGGGTAGAAGCCTCCCCTTAAAGGGCTGTGCCTGGAGAAATCTTGGAAGCAAATTATTCCTAAGGGGAGGAGCCATCCTAGAAGAACATGGCTGAGCTTTGGCCAGAGAATTTGTGTGTAGCTCTTTCAAGATGCAGTTATTTATTTATTTAACTTAAACATTTCCGTGGGTTTTAAAGGCACAGGGGAGGTGGGCACCGAGGCGGTCAGTCTCTCTTGTTTTGTGCCAGCCACATCACTTCGCTCCTCTGAACCTTGAGTTTCTTGCCCACTGTCTAAACCTTGACTTTAACGTTTCAGGCCAGACAGTTCTCTGTGTATCCAGAGCCTTGTGGGGTATTTATCAGTAGCCACAACCTCTACCTACTGGATACCAAGAGTACCTCTCAATCTAGACCACCAAAAGTACCTCTAGGCATTACCAAATGGGCAACATCTCCAGGAGCTGGAGGCTGGAAGCTTTGTTTTTTGTGGAACTGGTATGGGGGTATAACTGAGCAGGTGGGAGGGGATGCTGCCCACTAAGCCAAGGCCACCAGCAGAAGAATTAAGGGCTTCCCAATATACCTGTGGTCCTTTATCCATCCCTTCGCCTAACAGACCTCAGGGATGGGATGGAGTAGGAGAATGCTCCTGGCTCAACTGTACATTTTCTCTTCTCTCTGCCGCCTCTCAGCTGCTCTGAAGTCTGCTGCGAGGCCAGCACTTCCTCTGGCTCCTCTGCTCTCTCATTGCAACAGCAGGCGGAAGAAGAAAGAGTTCTCCAATGCTTCTGACCCCTCGTGTCCCAAATATTTAATCATGAGACATTTCTGTGAGAGTGGGAGTTTCCTGTTAACTCAATCCCAGCCGAGACTGGCCCAATAAACACCTTAGCTCTCTGTTACAGAGTTTATTTGGCTGGGAAATGGGTATTGCCATGTAAACAGGAAGCCCCCTGAAGTTATTATCTACAGATGTGGTTGAAGAGCCACATGTTTGTATTTATGAGACTTGAAAACAGTCTGGAAAGCAAGGGAGAATGTCGGGGAGCCCTTGGTCACAGCGAGTACAGGTTTTACAGCAACAAAGGCTCACGGCCCCCGACCCACTCCTTTTGAGAATGGATGATGAGCAGTAAAGACACAATCAAGAGCCACCGTGAAAACAGGGACTAACTCCTCGGAGTGAAGCCACTAACTCTATCTGTGTTATCAGGTTAGAGGCAGGGAATTGTGGCCTCTGTCCCAGCTCTGAGAAAATCAGTTGAGAGACCATTCTAGAAAACGGCGTATTGGGGGCACTGCAAAAGCGGCGTCTTAGAACAGCATTGCAGCCTGAGGTTTTCTCAGGGCAGGTGGGGGACTATTTTCCTGAGTCCTGTGATTTCAGTGGTATCGCCAACTCACCCACGCAAGGCCGTGAATCCTCACACGTTTGCTCCCAGAGTCAGTGCTGAAGGACCAGTCTACCCTGCGTGCACCCCAGGAGTACTTACCCATGCACACTGCAATGTGTTCCCCCAGCCATGACTCTCCTCTTCATTTCTGGGCTGTCTCCTTGGTCTTGGAGTTGTTTAAGGAAGGCCAGATAGGGACTGCCATTTAAATTTTGGGGCTCTGAGCAAAGGCAACAGACTCTTCTCTCCTTGCCACCCTCCCTATGCACCCTGATAAGTCTCTTTGGGACTTCCTAGGTACTTCTCAGCCGTAGCTACTCAATCTGGAGACCTTGGGAATGGGAGTTTTAAAAGGTGTTCCTCAGAACTTAGACTAGGTGAAGCTGTAGAGAATAATATACCATGGTGGTGGTATGGGGGAGGGTGGTGGTGGTATGGGGTGGTGGTGATGGTATGGGGTGGTGGTGATGGTATATAGTGGTGGTGGTATGGAGTGGTGGTGGTATGTGGTGGTGGTGGTGGTATGGAGTGGTGGTGGTGGTATGGGGTGGGGGTGGTGTTATGGGG
>CABHPQ010001225.1:0-23760 GCA_902168405.1 Peromyscus aztecus
CCTAAAATATAAAAAGTACAAAACACCTAAATCTGGGTTATGATGGTGTGTTTTCCCACTCCTGTAGCACAATGCAGGTTTAGACATTGTCTTAGTTAGGGTTTCTATTGCTGTGAAGAAACACCATGACCACGGCAACTCTTATAAAGAAAAACATTTCATGGAGGTGGCTCGCTTACAGTCTCAGAGGTTCAGTCCATTATCAGCATGATGGGGAGCATGGCGGCAAATGCATATCTGTTAACTCAGTTTTTAAAAGAAATTATTTTGCATCAAGAAAAACCATTAAATTCTCATAGCTATAGATATAAAGTCTAGATAAGAAATCCACACTGCATTTAAGGAAATTGCTAGTAGGGGAGTAAGTATAATACCTTACTAAGAAAGGTCTTCATCTTTCTTTTGAATTTTTTGGTTTGGGTTGTTTTTTAAGACAGACACTCAGGTAGTCAGGCAAGCCTCAAGCTCAATGTGTAGCTGGGGATGACTGCACTGTGCTTCCGGCTTCCACCTCCACCAAAAGGGAGCCACCACACCCCTAAGTAATTACTTAATACTGGGGTCTCAAACCTTCTCACAGAAATTACGAGATTAAACCTGTGTAGTAGATGAGTACATAGTATACTATACCTCCATAGTCTACCAAATTTATTTTGAAGTCTCATTAAAATATTAACTAAAATTCTGTATTCGTTTCACATAATGTCAGTTGCCTTATAAATAATAATAATGCCTTTTCCCAATGTTGAATGAAGTAAGTACTAAATAAACATAGTGGGGAGCTGGGAGATGGCCCCCTAGGGAAGCACTTGACTTGCAAGTATGATGATACGAGTTCAATCCCCCAGTCCCACGTGTTAGAATTAGAGAACTGACTCCTGCAAATTGTCATCTGCTCTCACATGTGCATTGTGGCGGTCTTCTTTAGGGTTTACTATTGCTGTGAGGAGGCCCCATGACCGTGGCAACTCTTACAAAGAGAGTATTTAATTGAGGTGACAGTTTACGGTTTCAGAGGTTCAGTCCATTATCATCATGATGGGCAGCGTGATGGTATGCAGGCAGATGTGGCGCTGGAGCTGAGGGTGCTACATCTTGACTAGAGGCAGCAGGAAGTCAACTGACTGTCACACTGAATGACACTTGAGAAAAGAGACCTCAAAACCCGCCCCCACAGTGACACACTTCCTCCAACAAGGCCACACCTCCTAATAGTGCCACTCCCTTTGGGGGCCATTTTCTTTCAAACCACTACAGTGGCGCACATGCACCTACATACACACGGATACATAATAATAAAAAATATTTTAAAAAATATTGTTTGATAGAAGGCCTCCATTTATAAATCAGGAGACTGATGAGACTCATCTTCTAGGAGTATGGACTTTGAGTCAGTGCTGTAAAGCTCTGGGGTTGGGGGTGTGGTTCAGTGCTTGTTAGTATGCAGAAGGCTCCAGTTAAACATAATGCTAACAACCAAAAACAGCCCTCAGAGCTGTGATTTCTATACAGTCCATACTGTAAGTATCTGCAGAGCTGAGCATAGTGTTGCATGCCTGTAATCCTAGCACTTGGGAGGAAGAGTGGGGGACAGAGTGGAGTCTGAAACCCACTTGGGTTACATGCCGAGTTCCCAGGGTGGCCTGGATTACAAGCAAGATTTCCTCTGGCATAAAAACAAAACAAGAAAACACACATTCACAAATCACAGCACTAAAGAGATGGAAGAAAGAGAATCAGCTGTGGCTTAGAATAAGTTTTAGTTTTACTCAAAATAAATAAATAAATAAATAAGTTTAAAAAAAAGAGAATCAGGAGCTCAGAGCGAGTTCTTAGAGAACTCAGGACTACCACAATGGGCTGGGCACTCCCTCATCAATCACTAATTAAGAAAATGCTCTACAGACTTGCCTACAGCCTGATTTTATGGAGACATTTTCTCAATCAGGGTTCCCTCCCCTCAGATGACTCTAGCTTGTGTCAAGCTAACATAAAATTAATTCCATAGCACAGACACCTACTTCAACCTATACTTTAAAATAACAGTACCAGGGCTAGAGACATGGCTCAGCCCTTAAGAGCAAGTACTGCTCTTGCAGAAGACTTACGTTTGGTTCCCACATCCACATCAGGAGCCTCACAACTGCCTTTAGCTCTAGCTCCAGGGAGCCTGCGCCATCTTCTGGATTCCTCAGAGAGACCTGCACCCATGGGTACACACTCAGACAAAGACACAAACAATGTAAAAACTAATGAAAGGACACTTTTAAATTTACAGTTCTTTCAGTCTTGTAAATAGTGTCATAGCTAGAAAGCACTTAGTGTAGTGTCTGAGCACATAGTGACTAGTCCATTCAATAAAATATAGTCAATTTAAAATGTATCCCTGCTTTGTCTTTTCTAAATTCTGGAAAGGAAAGGCCAACCAAGAAGTGTGGTGGGTTAGGAAGGCTCTTCATGGGTTGTTTATTTTAAGGTCAATGTTGACTTTAGAAAGACCAAAGCCAGAAGACAGCAGAATAAATGCCTTAGCAAGCTGCATTATGGACATTTTCTATCTCAATAGCCTGGAAAGGACAGCGTTACAAAGATAGCGCCTCACCCTGAAGACAAAACATTGCATTGCTTTTAAAAAAAGCATGGCCTTGTATTGAAACGGACAAGACAAGCTATGCATGTTTGCATACAAGCCAGGTATACACGCAGACATTTGGATGCTGTGGCTCGCTTCACTCAGTTTCTAGAAAGATGTCTGTCTAACCTCAGCATAGAAAAATGAGCATACTGCATCCATGTTTGGTGACTAGATCCCAAACAAAATGAAAATGGGAATGGCATGTCAGCCCTTCTGTGGCTTGTATTCCACAGTTCTCCTTGCTCAGATCCAAGAGATGCCTGTGCTCCACGGTTCAGATAGACCTCCCCAGTCATCTCAGCCATTGCCCCAGTGCTCAGGCTGTTCCCAGAGAATGGTGGGATACAGACCAACTCCAGGGTTCTTTCTCTTAGTCCTTCCTCTGAAGGCATATGGTTAGTGTAGAGTGTTATTTGCATATCTTTGTTACTTATATCTATGTGCACATATCTACACATATATGTACACACATATAAGAGACTCTTTGTTAAGTTCATAGGACAAATGTATTGCCTCAGCCCTGTAGATTTAGTGATCAATCAAAGATGATCCTTGTCAGGGCTTTAAAGTATGATAGAGGTCTCGGGATGTGGCTCAGTGGTAGAGCACTTGCCCAAGATGTGTGAGTCCCTGAGTCCAGTCTCCAGCATCATAGACAGACAGACAGACAGACAGTCTCTCTCTCTCTCTCTCTCTCTCTCTCTCTCTCTCTCTCTCTCTCACACACACACACACACACACACACGGTAGAGGAGATTCAGCATACTCACAATGCTTCTGGGAGAGAGAAACAGCTACCGCAGTACCCGGATGGAAGGCAGGGAAAGCTAACAGGAAAGGGCAGGCGTGAGGATGGTACACACGGTGGCCTCGCCTTGTAAAAGGCAGACAAGGTTAGCTTCTGCTGCCAGAAGGTGGCCTCATCCTAATGAGGGTACGCGTAAACAAGAATTCAGCCACAGGACAGAAAAGAAAAGCATGTTACAGAATAACCAACGACTCGAAAACGGACAAGGGCAACTGGCTCGTTCTGGCTCGTGAGTCCAGCTTAATGACAAGGGACCACATGTAGCGATAACCTTCTCGCTACCAGTGTCCTATGCTGACGCCAGGCTTTACATGGCAAGTTAAATCATGTGTGTGCTCGTGTCTTACAGGATTAAATCATACCCTGATGACCTCATGTAATCCTGAACAACCTCTGTTTCTTCTACGTGTGATAGATGAACTATTGTCCCCCACCCTTCCCTGAGATAGGGTCTCACTGTGTCGTCCTGATTGGCCTGGAACTCAGTGTGTAGATAGACCATTCCGTCCTTGAGCTTACAGGAGATGCACCTGCCTCTGGCTCTCAAATGCTGGCATTAAAGGTGTGTGCTGCCACTCCCAGAAATTCCTACCCTCTTGAAACCGCACAGTGGAGATCACATTTCAAGGTGAGTTTTCCTGAAGGAACATTTAAGCATAACCCCCCTGGACCAAAGGGAAGCTCACTCATGCCAAAGCACAGACCCCGGAAGGGACGTGGAGGTCAAGAAGTTTGGGGCAAGAAGTTCTGTTGTTTGGGGAGCTCCTGTCCCAGACTGTCACAGACAGGGTGGATCAAAACAACGTACATTTATTGTGTTCCAGTCCTGGAGGGCAGAAATCTGAAACAGGCCTCACTAGGTTACGAATCAAGGTGCTGGCAGGGCTGGGAGCCCTTATGGAAGCTGGAAACTATTAACCTTCCATTTCCAGCTGGAAGCTGCTCCCATTCCTGCCTTGTAGCAGCCTTTTGTCTTCTAAGCCAGAACGGCCAAAGCACACCTTTATTGCATTGTGTCGCATGTTCTGCCTCCCATGGCCACATTTAAGAACATTGTAATTACGTCAGGTCTGTCTACCTGATGGGATTGAATAATCTACCCAGCCCGCAGCTAGCGGGTAGCAGCCCTAGTGCCACCGGCCATTTTATTTATTTATTTATTTATTTATTTGAAACAGGGTCTTACAATGTAGCTCTGGCTGTCCTGGAACTCACTCTGTAGACCAGGCTGGCCTCAGACTCACAGAGATCCGCCTGCCTCTGCCTCCCGAGTGCTGACATTAAAGGTGTGTACCACTACACCTAGCTCTTCACCTGCCCTTTTTTTTTTTTTTCCCAAGACAGGGTTTCTCTGTGAAGTTTTGGTGCCTGTCCTGGATCTCGCTCTGTAGACCAGGCTGGCCTTGAACTCACAGAAATCTGCCTGGCTCTGCCTCTCAGTGCTGGGATTAAAGGCGTGCGCCACCTTTAATCCCGGCTTCACCTGCCATTTTTATCCCCTCTTGTTATGAAACCTTTACTCTCAGGTTCTAAGTCTTAACCAGATGTGTTTGGGTCTGAAGAGATGGCTCAGTGGTTAAGAGCACTGGCTGCTGCCTCAGAGGACCTGGGTTTGGTTCCCATCACCCACACAGTGGTTCACAACTGACTGTAACTTCAGTTTCAGAAGATCCAATGCTTTCTTTTTTTTTTTTTTATTTATTTTCGAGACAGGGTTTCTCTGTGTAGCTTTGCGACTTTCCTGGATCTCGCTCTGTAGACCAGACTGTCCTCGAACTCACAGAGATCCGCCTGCCTCTGCCTCCCGAGTGCTGGGATTAAAGGCGTGCGCCACCACCACCCAGCCAGTGCTTTCTTTTGACTTTTGTGTGTACTTGCGCACATGTAGTACACAGACACACATGCAAGCAAAACACCCATACACACAACACCTGTGGAGGGAGGGACGCAGGGAGAGAGCGGCATCTTTGAAAAGCCATTTATTCTGCCGACCAGGGGTTGAAACCAAAATTTAAAAGGTGCTGAATGTCCGAACTGTCACTCTCATTCATTTCCGATGCTATGCATTATGGTGATATTTTCTTTTGTACCAAAATGTTATTTGTCTGTTAATAAATAAAGTTGCCTGGGGGTCAGAGCTATTAGCAAGCCATAGGAAAGCAGGGCAGTGGTGGTGTATGCTTGTGATCACAGCACTTGGTAGACAGAGCTAGGTAAGTCTCTGTGTGTTCAGGGATACAGCCAGCATTGGAGACACATGCCTTTAGTCTCAATACCAACCATAGAACACCTGGAGGTCTATACAGACAGGCCGTGATGATGCAGTCCTGTGGTTGGGTTTACAACCAATGAGAAGGCAGAACAGAGACTATATAAAGACTTTAACACAGGAAGTACCTCCTCCTTCGGAGAGGTAGGACCACTGCAGGAGGAAGGGTAAGGTTTTAGCTCTTAGCTCTGACCTCTTGGCTTTCTTCTTTGCATTGGTTCTGTGTTTCTTATTTATATGACGATTGGTTACATCTACAATGCATTGAGCCCAGATTCTCACAAAGTTGGCCATCACTGCCACCGAACCCCACACGAGACCCTGATCTCCCCATCAATAGAGACAACTGTGTCTTTGCACACTAAAGACGGTTTCATTTCAAAAACTCCTGAACTCAGATATGCTTTAGCAGGAATTCTAATACATCAGGGGAGTCACTCCGACTGTCTCATACTGTAGCCAGACTATTTAGACTTGAAGCCTGAATCCTGGCAGCCCTAACAAGCTAGGCTCCGCCACTTGTCCTCAATAGCCAATTAAAGACGTAATCAACAGTCAACTGCAGGGAAAGGAGATGCATTCAATGTAGCCATGCTAGGAGGAGGAACAAATAGAGGTGTAGTGATGCCCTCCCCAACCCGAAGTTACCTTTGGGGCACTGACCTGAGATTTAAGTTTACATTTATTTTTATTATTTATGGAGGGGAGCACCCACCTTTGAAGGTCAGAAAACAAACTTCAGGAGTCTGTAAGTTCCAACTCATGGTAGGTGTTCTGCCCTCAGAGCCCTCTTAAACATTTGGGTTAAAACAGAGGGCAAGAGGTGCTGGAGAGGCGGCTCAGCGGTTAAGAGCACTGGCTGCTCTTCCAGAGGTCCTGAGTTCAATTTCCAGCAACTACATGATGGCTCACAACCATCTAGAATAGGATCTGATGCCCTCTTCTGGTGTGCAGGTATCCATGCAGAGCACTCATACATATAAATATAAATATAGAAAAGTAGAGGGCAAGAGACCCGAATAACTAAGCAATAACTGGTCAAGATGTGGTCCAACCCACCATTGTCTCTCCCGGCAGGAGGTCTGAAAAGTTGTCAGCTGTGTGAAATCACTTCCTGGGAGACAAATTCCTTCTCTGGCTGAACCAGGCTTCACTGAGCCTTTTCCTAGAACATTGTCTAACATTTCTTGGGTAGGCTTGACCAGATGATGCCTGCTCACCCCTAACAGAATCAACAGTCAACCAAAGTGAGGATACCATCAAGGTCCGACTTGGTGAACCAGGGAGTTTTGTAAGGGTTGCTGTGGTAGTTTGCATGAGAATGACTCCTTAGCTCATACATTTGCATGCTTAGTTGATGAACTATTTGGAAGGATTGGGAGGAGTGGTTTGTTGGAAGAAGGATGCTAGGGATGGGCTTTGAAGTTTCAAAGCCCGTACCAGTGTTTCTCTGTCTGCTGCCTAAGGATCAGGATGTAAAGTAACTCTCAGTTACTGCTCCAGCACTATGACCATGCTTCCAATTAAATGAGTTCCTTTATAAGAGTTGCCTTGGTCATGGTGTCCCTTCACAGCAGTAAAGCACTAAGAGACTTGAAATAGAAACAGAAATGACTCAGACAGCTGCCATCACTAAAACCCACCCCCACACGGCTGACAGCTCACAAAGTCTGGAAACCTGGAGCATATAGCCTGCAGGCAGATCAATAGGTTGGAGAGCGTTCTTTGCAGGTAGTTCAGTTGCCCTGAGAGTCTTCCAAGCTCTGCTTTCTTTTAAGCTACTTGGTATGAACCTCTCCTAGGCAGCTCAGCTTGTCTGAGAATCTTGTAGGCATTTAGCTTGTCTGAGAGTGACTGAAGTAACCTTTACCACTTATATACTCTTGAGGAGGGAGGGGCCTTGTGGTCAGTTTCAGGGACTTCCTGAAGCTGTTTTGAACTGTTTACTTCCTGTCTTAATGAGCTTCCCTTCAGGTTAGGGGTTTCACCTCTCCTTAGAACATCCTGTTTTGTCACTTGATATAAACATCCTGTCTTAAAATTTCCTCTTGTTTCACCTCCTTTCTCACATTCTGTGTCTTAAGAAGTTTCCTCCAAGATGGAAGGTTTCACTCTCAGAACCAACTACTACACAACCTTTTCCAAGGATGAGATTGGGGGGGGGGGGGCGGGGGGGATTTCAATTCCTGGGGAACCGTTGTTTCAAAGTTCTGATAGCCAAGGAGGTTTAAAAGTGCCTGGAGAATGTCTTCCCTCCTGTCAGAATACCATGACTAGCAGTTATAGATGACTCTGGTTAATTAAAAAAATGGGAAATAAATTCAATATTCGCAAATGCAGTTTGGTGTGTTCAGCCTTTCCAAACACAAGGCCATTTAGAAGGGGAAATCACAAAATGAGATCTCAGTGTGGTGGCTTGAATGGGTATGGCCCCCATAGACTCATGTGTTTGAATGTTTGGCCCATAGGCCTATTAGGAGGTGTGGCCTTGTTGGAGTCGATGTGGCTTGTTGAAGGAAGTGTATCACTGTGGAGGTGGTTTTTGAGGTCTCATATATGCTCAAGCCATGCCCAGTGTGACAGTCTCTTTCCTACTGCCTGGGATCAAGATGTAGAACTCTCAGCTCCTTCTCTAGGACTGTATCTGCCTGAATACTGCCATGTCCCATCATGATGATAATGGACTAAACCTTTGCAACTGTAAGCCAGCCCCAATTAAATGTTTTCCTTTTTAAGGGTTGCCATGGCCATGGTGTCTCTTCACAGCAGCAGAAACCCTAACTAAGACACCCAGTATTGGAAAGATTGGGAACCATTGCCTAAAATACAAGGCTCTTGGGTATTACCATTGGACCTACCAGGGTTCTCTACACTTTCCTCTACTGTTGATGGATCTCTGGAGTTGGAGGTGGGATATAATTTTTAAAAGGATTTGGTAAACGTATTTCATCTTCTAACTTGTTCATGGTTTTTGATCAATAATTCATTCCATAGCATCTGTCTCTTGAAGACTATCTTGTCTGTTGTCCTTGTGGATGACAAATCAGGATGTTTGGAAAACAAAATGCTGTCTCTTCGCAGCACACAGCATATCGGATGGAATGCCCCCAATTTATAATGTGTAGATAAGAACCGTGGAACAGAAGAAACACCCAAGGTGGCTTCACATACAAGCAAGAGGCCAGAAAATCCATCTCAGTGCTGGCGCAGGTCTTCAGATGGTCTTCGTTTCTTTGATTGTCAAACCATTTAAATGCATTGGGAACTACTGGAGCATGCCTCTGCACAGCTGTTCATCACTCTAAACACAGACAGATACCTCTTTTTTTTTTTTTTTTTAAAGATGTTTGGGTGGAATACAGTTTTCTCAGATTTCAGCGTTTACAGTTCTGGTTATATGGACAGAAAAATTTAGGCAGAGAAGATCATCAGTTGGGCACACAAGACTCTGACCTGTGCTGTAATGTTCAACACAACTAAAATGTGACCACCTACTATGTGCCAGGCATTGTGCGGCACAGCGGTCTGACTAACGGCTCTAAGTGTGCGCTGCAATCAGTCTTAGCTCTGACGGAGAAACTGAGCACTAAGAGGCTGATGTCCTTGCTGGAACTCAGAGTGTTGATGAGTAAAGGGAAGGGCTCATCCCAGGCCATCTTCCTTCTTCTTTCTTTTGAGACAGGATCCCATATAGCCCAGGCTGATCCCAAACTCCCCGTGTAGCTGAAGATAACACTGAACTTGTGATCATCTTGCCTTCACTTTCCAATGCTGGGGTTGCAGACTTGCTCCACCATGGCCAGTTTATGCAGTGCCATGGCTAGAACCCAGGGCTTCCTGCAAGTTAGCAAGCACCCTACCAACTGAGCTGCATCCTCCATCCATCTCGTGAAAGCATAATTCAGTCACAAGCATTTCCTCTTTAGACATCATAATCTTGTGCTACCCCACCCAGGTCCACATTAGAATTCCTTGGAGATTTCCTTTACATTATGCCGTTATCTACAACCCACTAAGTCAACTTTTTAAAACACAACATTATTAATGATGGCAAACACATTGGGCTTGTTGTTAGCCTTGGTCACGCCATTTGTAAAGCTCCTCCAGTTTGGTTACGGCACGACAGTTCCAAGAACTGAAGTGTCTGGTTCTAACTTGTAGATATTCTCGTGGCCATCATATCAAACCCCAGTAACTACCAGGTGCCTTGCTTGCTTGCTTTCTTCTGTTCTCCTACCTTCCTCCCTCCCTCGCTCCCCCCTCCCTCCCTCCTTCCTTCCTCCCTCCCTCCCTCCCTTCCTTCCTTCCTTCCTTCCTTCCTTCCTTCCTTCCTTCCTTCGTTTATTTCTTTTCTTGAGATAAGGTCTCACTATGCAACTCTGACTGGCATAGAGCTCACCATGTAGACCAGGCTGGTCTTGAACTCACAGAGATATGCCCAGCTCTGCCTCCTGAGTAGCATGCACTACCACACCCAGCAATTCTTTAATCTACTACACATTCTACTTCCCTAGTCACCCCTATCAATGGCTGGCTGCAGGCCAAAACAACAACAAAAATTCAGCCTGCATTTCCCCCTTTCTGTCGCATAACTACCCCAGCCTATAGGCAGGCGATGGGCTCTGGTTCTTACACTGTAGTTCCTCTCCACAGGGTTTGTCCTGAACAAAGCCTGTGCTGTCTTCTAGTCACCCTCCCCTTTGTCCTGTCTCCTCACCAACCTCACACTTACTGTGTACCAAGCACTTCACAAACACACACAGTTTCACTTAATCCTCAGAAGAGCTGCTGGATGAAGGAACCATTAAAGGTACTGACTTCCAAATGAGCACAGTGAGACTCAGAAATATTAAAGGCCTAGCCACTTGGCCAGTTGTTGGTACAATGAGAATTCTGGTCCCAGACAAGCTGGCTTCAGCATCTTCACTCAGGAAACAGAAATCAAAGGGCAGGCTGGGTGGAGGACCGCCTCAGCTGACGTGCACCGCTGGAATCCCTGGAGGATGCTGGCGCACCATCCCACTCCTGTCCAATGGCAGGCAGCATTCATCCCGTCTTTCCCCGTGTGTACTGCAGTGAGGGGAGGAGGAGGATCCTGTCTGGAGGATTCCGGCTAATAAGTGAGTAGATGATAGAATGTTGTCCTGTACAACCTCTGAACCATCAAGACCAAGATCCTCACTGGAGCCAAACTTCTCAACAAGAGGCGTCTAGACTCTCCTGGGAGAAGTGCACAGTAACTCTCACAAAGTATTCTTGCTAGAAAAATCCAATATCTTCACATTTCTAGAATCAAATACCCTTCTCAGATGAAACAAGAGCCCATGAAACATTAGAGATGCGATTGGTAAAAATCCAGACCAGAGACTCAACCAACTGAAGATTCTATTTATTTTCTTATTTCTCTGGGGGTGGGGTAACGATGGTGACAGGAAAGAATGAGATATCAGAAGGTTCTTATAAATTAATTGCAGTCTATAAGACAGGAATAATCTTTGCTGACCATGTGGTCACCACAGGTCACACCAGGCATGGGATTAATATCTAAAATATATGAATAACTTCAAAAGTTAAATATAAAACCCATACAAATCAATACATGGCCAATGATCGGAATAGACCGTTCTTGAGTAAGGAATAAAACTGGCCAATAATACTCAGGAAAGTGTTCAATACCTCTAGCAATAAGGGAAATGCAAATTAAGACTTTTGAGATTCCATTTCATCCCAGTCAGAATGGCTGTCATCCAGAAAACAAATAACAGAAGCTGATAAAGATGTAGGGAAATAGGAACCCCTTCTCACTGCTGGGTGGGAATGTAAACTTATATAGTCATCGTGGACATCAGGAGGGGTCCCTAACAAACATTAAAATAGAACTGCTGTATGGCCCAGCCATACAACACTGGGGGGTGCCCGGAGGACTCTTAAGGCCACACACCACGGACATCCTCATCGACTGCTGCATTGTTCACAATAGCCAAGAAATGGAACCAGCTTACAAGTCCATCGACAGACAGATGGATAAAGAAAATGTGGCACACAGACCCAATGGAACTGTGGGAGCCATCGAGGGAAATGAAATTATAACATTTGCAGGAAAACGGATGGAACTGGAAATACTTAGCTCATCAACATAAGCCAGACTCAGAACGACAAAGACTGGAGAGGTCACGAGGTCCACGCACTTACAGAGAGCACTAGAGAATCCAGGATTGTTAACGACACAGGCTGCTTCTTCAATGGAAGAAACCGACGCCTGTTCACCTGGGAGGCTGGAGCAGATGTTGTTTCATAACCTGGTGATCTTCTGCGATTCTGTGGAGCCAGCCCTTTCCTGAATCCCCTTTATCCTGAGCATTGTTTCTCAGTCAATAGAACCCATCCTTATGGAAGAGGTCCCATGTACTTTGCAAAAGTTTGCTATTGTGCTTATTGCAAACCTTTCTTCCCTATACCATTATCCCAGCATTGTTTCTCAGTCAATAGGAGCCATCCTCCTGCTTCTGACAAGCCCTTTCTCCCTAGGCCCTTGTCCTGAGCTTTGTTTCTGTCAATAGAGCCCATTCTTGTGGAAGAGGTCATAGGTACTTTGCAAAAGACATGTACTTTGCAAAGGAGTTTCGTTGTAGCCATGCCCTAAGCTTTATTGTGATAACTGTCACAAAGAAACCTTTTCCCAAAGCTTTATTGTGTTTAAGTATGTCAAAAATAAACCGCTTGGGGTCAGATGCCAGGAGTTTAAACCAACCCGGCTAACTAAGTTGTGCTGAACTGGGTTTTCTTCTTACCTGCAGCAGTAGAACTTACAGGGACCCCCTCAAAAGACCATGCTTTCTCTCATAGGCAGGACTTGGACTTGCGTGTGTGTGTGTGTGTGTGTGTGTGTGTGTGTGTCTGTGTGTGTGTGGTGTCTGTGTGTGTGTATCTGTGTCTGTGTATGTCTGTGTGTGTGTGTGTCTGTGTGTGTGTGTGTGTGTGTGTGTGTGGTGTCTGTGTGTGTGTGGTGTCTGTGTGTGTGTGTATCTGTGTCTCTGTGTGTGTATCTGTGTCTGTGTGTCTGTGTGTGTGTATCTGTGTGTGTGTGTGTGTGTGTCTGTATGTGTGTGTGTATCTGTGTGTGTGTGTGTGTGTGTGGTGAGGCTAGGAAGCAGACCATGAAAGGGGAGGAAGACAGCATAAGGGAGGAGGCTGCAAAGGGTAATGGAATACACATGACAGGAAGTCAGAAGTGGGGAGTCAGCGAGGGCCTGGAGAGATGGGAGAAGCAATGAGCGTGGCAGATAAACTAGAACAAAGTGTAATGACACACGTATATGAAAATGTCACAGTGATAGTCTATGTTAACTTCAAAATTAAAGACAGACCCGCATACATATGCATCTTACTGAGAATGATTTGATCAAGTATCTTTAAAAAAATTTGGAGAAATTTGAATACTGATTGGGTATTTGATGTAATTGATATAATTTTTAATCTACTCTTGGTCTGGTAATTATATTATAGTTATATCAGCTGAGTGGATACTCATGGACAACATGTCAGTAGTCCCAGCACTCGAGGTGAAGAGAGGATTGGGAATTCCAGGCCATCTTTGGCTCCCCAATGAGACCCTGTCACAAAACAAAATAAAAACCAATCCAGGACATTTTACATTAGAGACAAACATTCTACCATTGAACTACCTTTCCATGGATGATATTCATTCAGAGCAGAGCTAATTTGTCTCCTGTATCAGTTCAACATTCCTATCATTTAAATTGATATCACAGTTCTCAACATCATATTATGAAACATTTAGCATATGGTAGGTTAGTCATAAGAAATATGATAATAACAGGTCACGTGACATTATCAAGACGCCTGAGTGGTACATGCCCAAGTGAATGGAATTCAGAAGCGATGGATGAATTCATACAAACATTTGGGAAGAGAAATTTCCTGCTCATCCCAGCTCTCCCCCACCCTCATGAATGACTCTGCTATATTTCCCAAATGACTGACCTGAGTCTTACCTCCTTGTCTCCATACTTTACTTACATCTCTCCTCCAGATGTAGGAGGCGTGGGACAAAGCAGACCCACCTCTATGCTTTCTCTTCTGTACCCTCAGAAAAGTCTCTGGGACCCTGGGTTTATTTTTCACATTCAGTCACTCAACAAACATTTATGGAACGCCCAGTTTGCTCTGAGGAAGTGGAAGGACAGTGCTCCTTTCCCCACATACTCAGTGACTGGACGCGTTTTGGTCTCTGTCATTTTAGCATTTTCTCATTTCTCTTCCTTTTGAAGACTAATGGCTCCCAGCACCCTCAGCAACGTGAGGAAACATTCTAGTCATGTGAACTAGAGCAGTTGAAGCTGGTCTGAGCCAAGTTGCAGTTCTACCTACCACTTACTAGTTGTACAACTTTGAGCAAGTTGAGAGACTTGCGGTGGCTTGAGTGAAAATGGCCCCCATAATCTCAGGGAATGGCACTATTAGGAGGTGTGGCCTTGTTGGAGTAGGTGTGGCCTTGCTGGAGGAAGTGTGTCACTGGGAGAGGGCTTTGAGGTCTCAGATGCTCAAGCCAGGCCCAGTGTCTCACTCTCTTCCTGCTGCCTATGGATCAGGATGTAGAACTCTCAGCTACCTCTCCAGCACCACATCTGCCTGCACGCCACCATGCTTCCCACCTTGATGACAATGGACTAAACCTCTGAACTGTAAGCCAGCCCCAATTAATGTTCTTCTTTATGAGAGTTGCCGTGGTCATTGTTTCTCTTCACAGCAACAGAAACCATAAGACAAGCCTCTTGGAGCCTCTACAGAGGGAGACAGGAGACAAATGTCACAAATGTCACCTGCAGCCAAGCAAACCACCTAACTAGTTGTTAAGCCCTCAGTCAAAAAGCAGATACCATAGCCATTCACAGCAGCCACCTTCCGAGCTCTCACAGATAGCCATATCTGTCTTTCTCAGGTAACCCTTCTCTGCCCATCTTAAAGCCATGGCCGCACCACACGTCTGCTCAGAAGACTCAAGACCACTCAAGAGCTTCTTGCCCTAGCTACCTGCCGTGGAAGACAGTTGTTCCCTTCCAGAAATGTCCTCAGCATCAGAGATCTCTTCTGGGCACTCCTGGGTGGTGTTCCTTCCCACACTCTCAGTATGAAACGCTGGATGAGGAGATCGTGAACAGGACTGGAGGCCTGTGGACCTCAGCGAGCCAAGTCTGTCACTGTGCTAGGCTTTCATGTGGCCCTTCGTGGTCACAGACAGAGCAATGATTGCTTATACCACACAGGGCTTTAGAGCTGGGCCAGGTGAAGGATAACAAAAGTCCAAGGCCATCCTGGGCAACTTCGTGAACCTTCATCTCCAGATTAAAAGTTTAAATGGAGTTGGTTGATAGAGCTCAGTGGTAAAGCACCTGCCCAGCATGCCTTAGGCCCTGGGTTCAATTCCCAATACCACCAAAAAGAGAGATAAACACACACACACACACACACACACACACACACACACACACACTTTATCTTTCAAGATTGTGTTTTCAGCCATTCCTCTCTCTCCCATACAAACCTGTAGAACTACCTGTACTGAAAACTCTGAGGTGAGAAATTTGAGCCTAGTGGTTAGACAATTCACCCAACCTAGACAGGTAGTTAGTAGTAGTAAAAAGTGTCTCTCTATCCTTTCTGAAGTCCCTTTCCCAAGAGAACTCCCTGTCCCTTTATCACTGACAAGGTGTTTCCTGCTCACACATGAGCATCTAAAATAGTACTTTAGGTTCTCAACCCGGGGGTCAAAGGACCCTTTCCCAGGGGTCGCACATCAGATATTTACAATTCATAACAGTAGCAAAAGTACAGCTATGAAGAAGCAATGAAATAATTCTAGGATTGGGGGTCACCACAGCATGAGGGACAGTATTACAGGGCCGCGGCATTAGGACAGTTGAGAGACCCTGGTTTAGAGGGAGAATTTTTAGGTAAAATAAGAAGACAAAGACTAAAGCGGAGGGTATCCAGATCAGAATCTGTGAAGAAAGAGGAAATCAGTATTTTCAGATGAATGATCTTCTGTTCCTACTAGACTAGGTCTCTTGTCTCCCAGAGCATCGTGATGCTCCAGGAGATTCTTACAACATTACTCATGGGCTGGAGAGATGGCGCAGAGGTTAAGAGCACTGGCTGCTCTTCCAGAGGACCCGGGGTCCCAGTGCCCATATAGCAGTTCACAACCGTTTATAAATTCAGTTCCAGGGGATCTGATGCCCTCTTCTGAACTCCACAGCACACACATGGTACACAGACATACATTCAGGCCAAACAATCATACACATAGAATATTTTAAAAAATTTATCCATTCAGAGTCTGCCTGGGTCTGTGCTAGGACCTCTGCATGTATATTATGGCTGTTGGCTTGGTGTTTGGGGGCACTCCTGACAGTGAGGTGGGGGTGTCTCTGACTCTTATGTCTGCTCTTGGGACCCTTTCCCTTCTACTGGGTTGCCTCGCCCAGCCTTGATGTGAGGATTTGTGCCTTTCTTATTGTATCTTGTTGTCCCTTTGGTTGCTGCCCCTAAGAGGCCTGCTCTTTTCAGGGGGGAGACAGAGGAGGGGGAGAGTGGATCTGGGGGACAAGGGGGTGTGGTGGGGGGACTGGGAGGAGTGGCAGGAGGGGAAGCTTTGGTCAGGATGTATTGTTTGAGAGAAGAATAAATAAAAAATTTAAAAAACCCAACAATCTCATCCATCTACTCGTTCTTCATGGGTTCATCACTGACTGCCCCTCTGCTGGGCACCAGGCCCTAGCACTGTGCATAGGATGCACCTGGAAGGGAGCATACACAGTTGACATTTTCTGTCACTGAAGTTTTGCTAGAAATGCATAGAATTTCAGTCCACTTATGTAGTACAGTGGGGAATTATTACCAACCTTATTTGACCACCCAATCCATCAAGCAGGAGGCCCATACAAACCCTCCTCTGCAGGAGAGTCTAAACTATATCTCGGCTTAGCTACCTATTATTCCAGAATCCTGGCCCCTTGGGGGAATTCCAGCAGAGCCAGGAAGAGACGTGTTCTTTGTCAGGTTTTCCTGTCTGACTTTTCATTCTGAGAGACAGGGCTTCGTCCCTGGATCCAGAGCAACTGATAAAAGACCCTGAAAGAAAGAGGGAGGGTGCTGTCCAGAGGACAGGCCACCGCCAGAGGCACAGCTTTTCAATTACGAGTTGACACAGGTCGTGACTAAGACTCAGCTGCCTCTGGAGCCTGTGAGTGAGGGAAACAAACCTTTTGGCATGTGTATGGAATCCTCCATTTGCTTAGGGAAGGCTCCTAGAGAAAAGAATGAAACCATGTACACTCAAGTAGATTAGACATCATCCATGTGACCCAGGTGTCCCCAAGGCAGCCAGATCACCAAGGATAGGGACAACCTGGGGGGAGGTCTGCCAAGGGGAGCAAGAGCAGTCCTTAGGAACTGGGGTGTGTGTGTATGTGTCATTCTGGCAGACATTAATTTTGGCCATAGTAGCTGGTGGCGTTAGGAATAAGACAGGATTGTACACTTGTCAACAGAGACTAAAGCTGGGGAGGAAGCAGAACAATGGTAGGGTTGACCCATGGACACACGGGAGCCCAGCCTGGGGACAAGGATGTCCCCAGAGTTGCCAGGGAGAGTGTAGCCTAAGCAGCCAGTCCAGTTGCTCGCGTCTTCCGGCCTTTCTCTGCTGCTTCAGTCTTTAAACAGCATGCATGAGTTGCGTTAAAATCTCGGAAGGGGGACTTTCAGGGAAGTGTCCCTCTTCCCTGCCAGGTGCGCAAGATGCTGAAGAAAGAAAACAACGGTAGAATAAATGGGGCCACCTTTGCTACCGCTGGAGAGCAGGCTGGAGACACCTGTAGTCAAGAAGGGTACCAACAGACAAACCTATCTCAAATCAGACACTCACCAGTCTGCAGCGGGCATGCCCAAGAAATCCGGTAAGCACCTGAAGAAGAGTTAGAGGGACATAGTTAGAAAGACATAGACAAAGAAAGTAAAACTAGGTGATGGAGGGAGGCTTCTTGTCCCCAGAAGACATGAGGAGGACTGGAGGGAAGGCACAGGACAGGTGTCTAACCAGGACCGATAGGGGAAAGCTGAGGACCTAGGAGCCCTATAAAATGCCCAAGCCAGAGCCATAGTCTGTATGCCACTGCTTAAAATGGGAACTCTTCTGCCTCCCAGAATTACAGCAAGGGATCCCTGAGCTACCCTACTTAGTTGTAGGGACAGCTGCAGCCCCCACATTCCCCAGCTGGCCTGTGGAGGTTTGTATTTTGCACTTAACAGAACCCAAAGAATGACTTTCTGTTTCATGTTCTTGAGGACCAGCAGAATTGGGGTATCTGTTGTTTAGTTTGTGGGTTCACTAAAGAGGATGCTGGTCATTTCTATTGAAAGTAGATGAAAAGATTGAAGTTTTAATCTTCAAATTAAAACAGGGCTTGGGTTGGAGATGCAGCTCCATTGGTACAGTATTTACCTGGCATGCATGAAGCCTTCAGTTTGTTTCCCAGTGCCACATAAACCGGACGTGATGGCACACATCTGTAACATCTGTAATCCCCGTACACAGGAGGATGAACAGAAGTTCACAATCAGCATGGGATTAATCTCGAGTCTGAGGCCAGCCTGGAGTACATGAGACCTTGTCTCAAAAGAAAAAACAAACAAAAAGGCCTGAGACATTGCAGAAAGACACAAAATAGGTTATGTGATTTTCTCCAATTTTCTAATTATCTGAACTACAAGAACATGGAAAGTGTCTACGTGATTGACTTTACTGCTGATAGCAGCAATGCTAGGGCTAGAAGATTTGTTTCCTGGCAGGCTGATCCTTGTTTGTTAGCTCAGAAAATGTGTTAGAATTACAGCATAGTTGGTAGATATTTAGGCTGTATGGTCTTGAAGGCCATACAGCTCTGCTTTGGGCTTGAATCAGTTTCTTAACATCGCTCGGGTTAGTTTCTGCATCTAAAGTGTGAGTAACAGCAGGAACATCTACTAAGCCAGATGAGGAGTCAACACCACGATGATGCGGATTGAGGAAGAAAAACAATTCCCCTACCCTCTTCAGTTTAGATCCCAGGAGCTGCAAATTAAATGGACAAAAGGCAGACTAAACTGAGAAAAGATAACTTTTCATAATATTTACGTGTAGAAGGGGAACTCCCAGCATGATAAAGTGGGAGGGGCTCATGTCATATACTGGTTAGACAGGAAAGAAGATGGAGGCTTCAGGGAGCAATATACATGGGGCAGTGACCATGAACTAAGGGAAGGAATGAGAATGTCCCCAGGGGCTTGTTATTTGAACCCTTGGTCCCCAGTTACAGGTGCTGTTTGGGGGGAGGGTTTAGGAGGTGTGGCCTTGTTAGAGGATGTCAGTGTGTCACGGAGGGGGGATGTGTAGCATGAATCTTAAATGATCTTAATAAAAATAAACCTGGAGCTGGGTATTGGGGTAAATGCTGGAAGATCAGAGAAGCAGAACAAGCCACAGCTACCTCACCTCGCCAGTTCCTCAGCTGATCCTGTTTCCTTAGACTGGAAGCCTCTGAGTCCTCATCCAGAATGAATCTCAGCTGAACTGCTGTTCAAAAGTCTAAAAGCTTAACCAGCTAAAAGCTTCTAGTTTCTGGTCTTCACGCCTTATATACCTTTCTGCTTCCTGCCTTTACTTCCTGGGATTAAAGGCTCTTGTTTACCATGCCTGGCTGTTTCCAGTATGGCCTTGAACTCACAGAGATCCAGAGGGATCTCTGCCTCTGGAATGCTAGGATTAAAGGCATGTGTGCCACCATTTTCTGGCCTCTATATCTAGTGGCTGTTCTGTTCTCTGACCCCAGATAAGTTTATTGGGGTGCATGGTATATTGGGGAACACATTATCACCACAGGGATGGGAGGTAGAGGTTGAGTATGGGGGTTGAGGGGGGCTGTGAGAGTTGAGAGACTGCAGCCATTTCCAGGTTGCTGTCTCTGTTTAAAGCTTGTGGTTCAGGACGCGAGCTCTCAGCCCCTCTTCCCTCCACCAGGCCTGCTCCTTGGCGCCATGTTTCCCTGCCATGACGGACACGCATCCCTTTGGAACTGTGAGCCAAAATAAACTCTCTCTTCAAGTTGATTTGGTCCCAGTGTCTTATCACAGCCACAGAACAGTAACTGATAAAGAAGGTAAGAGTGGCTTTAAAAAGCTCTCTTTATACCAACTCTGTGAACGATTCCTTGTCTATTCTGTTCCTGCCTTCTTGACCCCAGGAAAACGCCTCCACCAGAGAAACTGTGTGCCCACCTCTTAAAGCGGATGAAAGCAACGCAAAAACCCCTTCTGGTATTTGCTGTCATTTGTCCTCAGCTCCAAAACAGTCCTTAAGCCAAAGTGACGTAGCTGAAGGCTGTGTGTTCTGACCCTCTTACCACCAGACTTGTTCACAGCGACAACAACCACCTGTTCCTGGAGCAGAACGCTGAGGCATGACGGTCCTGGAACCCGGTCTTTCTGCCGGGGCCCTCTTAGAATTAAGGTCACCTACACTTGAAACCTATCTGATCCTCCTCAAAGTCACCCAAGACTCTCCTGACCAGGTTCCCAGCCTTGACCCAGCTCTTGCCCACACACTCCTGAGTCGTGTCCTAGAGAAAATGTAGACTTGCTACTACTGCCTTCAGAATGAAATTCAAGTTCAAAGCTCAGGGCTACCACTGCTGTACCTACTTAGTCCGACTTCCTCTCCCCTCACTCTGGATTCCTCTCTCCTTCCCCGCTCTCCACAGTCTCCCACCTCTGTTATAAGATGGGGGCATTGCTGAATGAAGCTCCTGCCCCTCTCCACAGGCTCTTGCCGATGTTTCTTAGTCTTCCGTTTCACTTTTTCCCTCTTCCTGGATGGGTGGGCTAGCCCCAAGTGCCCTGTCTCTAAAAGTGTGAGTCGTGGCTTTTTCTGTCGGTCTCTCCCCTTACTAGATGAAATAATGAGGAAAGGAACACATTTAGTTCATCTCAGAATCCAGTGCCCACAGCAGGCCTGGCATAAAGCAGGTGTTCCCTAAGGACCTGCCGATTGAAGAACATCATTTAGTCTGTCTTTGTGGCCTGGAAGCCAATGGTAGCCCGCGTCCATTTGCCTGAAGCCTTGTGCTTCTGTAAAGAATATGTGGGGGACGCAGGAGGGGGACAGCTGTGAACCTGCAGAGCTAAGTGAGTGAAAGGGATGTGGCTGAGACTTGAAGTGGCCTTTGCAGCTTGCCTTGAGGAAGGTATATGCCAATTCCCCAAAGTATGAGCAGCTGTGTTTTTTTTTTTGTTTTTTTTTTTTTTTGTGGGAATATAGTATCTGTTCTAATACAGAAACGCTTCAAGTGGGGTTATTTCCCTTCCAAGCGAAAGCCAATTAAATAAATTCTATTTTCTCCCCTTGGTGCTTACAAAGTGTGGGAGTTGTCACCAAACACTACTGAATATTCTAATTTAGTCATAAATGGGCTGAAAGAATGGAGCATAATTACGAGTCCAGAGTAAGATGTGCTAAACATTTGTATCATGTTCAGCATATGCTGGGGTGGGGGGAGGGGACACCAAAAAACTCTTTCCACTGTAACTGTCAACATTCAATTCACAAAATGTAAACAGCAGCTGAGTAGAAGGAGACAGCAAAGCATCTCTAGTAACCGCAGCATATGGGAGAAGGGGTTCCCTGAGAGGGAGGGGTGACCACGTTTACCCACAGAGCCATTTGCTGGTGGTTGTAGTTGTTCAGAAAGAGACCCTGGGAAAGCTAGGGGGCGTTTTCTTGAAGCAAACCAGAATGAAAACGTGTATGCAGCAGTTAGGTTTCAGGCAGGAGAAACTGGGAACTCAGAGAAAAAAAAAAAAAGAAAAAAAAAAAAGACTGGAAGGGGCCAAGGAGAGCCAGCCTGGTTCTGTGGAAACAGTGTCTCCAGTGCTCTACTCAGAGGGAAACAGCGGGTGCCTAGTGGGAACCGGGGAGGGACTGTTTTGAGCTCAAATGCCAGAAACCTAGACAGCTTGTATCTTTCCACAATGTCAGGACTTTGAATAATAAATCCATAAGCTATGTCGGTTTCATAGGCTGCAATTTGACAAGCAGTGCCTAGTTCCCTTTTTTTTCAGCCTTAGTTACTAATGTTAACTCTCTGATCACACTTTACAGGAGGGCTACCCAAGGATTAAAAAGAGGCTACAACGTGAGCGGGGAGGTGTTGGCACACGCCTTTAATCCCAGCACTCGGGAGGCAAAGGCAGGCGGATCTCTGTGAGTTCGAGGCCAGCCTGGGCTACAGAGTGAATTCCAGGACAGCCAGGGCTATGCACAGAGAAACCCTGTCTCAAAAAAGCAAAAAGCAAAAACCAAGCCAAACCAAACCACAACAAAAAGGGGCTACAACAATGTTCCAGGAGTTTGCAGAAGTCTCACTAGAGGCAGCGGGGAGAGCTGATATAGAAGGAAGGAGTCTTGCCGTGGTGAGATATTAAAGAGCCCAGATGGAGAGCTACTGGAGATGAGGAGCCTAGCTGTAGGGTCTCTGGATCGAGCTGGGCTGTAGAGGCAAGGCACTGACTGGATCTAGATGGGTGGGTGGATGGATGGGTGGATGGATGGATGGACAGATACAAGACAGTCTGAGTAGGATGAATCAGCAGTGGGCACCATGCTGAGTTGAAGCCTGGGAATAATTGGGAATTTTCTGTTTCCTGCCTGTTGGACCCTTGACATACATGTGGGGGTGGGGGTGGGTGTCAGGCGACAGGTTGGTTGGGGCTGTCATCATTGTGGTGTTAGGTGTCCTCCTCTGAAGGGGGTCCAGTGAGGCTAGTGCACCCATCCTCAGTTCGATGTGCCACATAAATCCTTGCTCATTATGGTCCCAGTTCACTTTGGTGAACTCCTAGGGGGCACCCATCTACTCTAGGAACAAGTTACTTATCAGTGTGAGCCTGTGGTTGATGCTGGACAGGCAGTCTGCGTGCACGCTGCCCACCCGCCCGCCCGCCCTGTTTAGTTGCACTCAAAATGGAGACAAATGCTAGACAATTGCTGCTCGAGGAATGGAGTCACTCAGGGCAAGTTTCAGCCTGAAAAAACACAGTTACATTATAGAGGGGTATCAGTTGCCCCCGCTCCCAGCTTCCCCAGATCTTAGCACCCAGGCCATGTTAGAGGCACCACCTGATTTTAAAATCCAGCACATAGGCCCCCAACACCTGCCAAGATGAGAACAAAGACTTAGTCCATCAAAGACCTGGTTTCCATAGTTCCAGGAAAGTCCTTAAATATAATAACCTTGCTTCTGGCTTCTGCAGTTCTGCTTCTTACTAACTGAAGAATGGCAACCAGGATGTGGTTTTTGTGCATTAAAGACAGAGTTATAAGGCTCGGGCTGCATGATTCGGGCAAGTTCCCCATGCGGCTGCTGGCTACAGCAAAGACTTTCTGGTGGTGGTGTCCTCTGGTGGGGCTTATCTCGAGACAAAGTTACTTGGTCTACTCTCAACAAGAGCGCTTTCCATTCACTGGCTTCGGTTTCTGTAAACAAAGTCTGCTGGGGCCAACCCTGGCCGTCTGTGTCTGAGAATCATCTAAAACTCTACTTTGTAGGAACTGGGAACGTCTGAGATCTTTTTTCCTTTATTAGTTGTTTTGCATAGGTGGATTTTAAGGTCAAAGGAGATATTCCCAAACTGTATATTTCTGTAAGGAAGCTGGGGGTGGGGGTGGGGTGGGGGTAGGGGCTGCAGCTGGGACGTGACCAGACACCTGCAAGCTCCAGGGGAAAAGAGGCAAGGGTGAGGGAGGAAAGCAGACACCCTGTCTCCGCAGGGTCAGCCTTGCTTTTGGGCCAAGGGTGATAAGAAGGCCAGGTTTGGGGGACAGAGATAACACTCACCCTTAAATCCTTTCAATGATCAGTGGTTTGGGGGGACAGGTGTTAAACAGTTAACAATTCATTGCGCTGCTAATTAGCTAATTAGTAAGCCCCCCCCCCG
>CABHPQ010001225.1:23860-49056 GCA_902168405.1 Peromyscus aztecus
GCACACGCTCTCTGTCAGTGGTTCTCAACCTGGAGGTCAGGCCACCCTTTCCCAGGGCCTGCATATCAGATATTTACTTTACAGTTCATAACAGTAGCAAAATTGAAGTTATGAAGTAGCAATAAAAATAATTCTATGGTTGGGGGTCACATGAGACACTGTGTTAAAGGGTGGCCGCAGTGTTAGGAAGGTTGAGGACCCCTGCTCTCTGTGGCTGCTGTAGGCGTCGCCTGTAGTTTGGAGGCAGCAGGACTGCTTTCTACAGCTAATACTCCAGAGAGCCGGGAGCTTGCTCTGCAGTTTCAAGATGCCGTGTGATGTCACTTAATGTCATTCGGTTTATCTCTGTGATGAGTGGTTTAAAACATGACAGCGTTGGTCTAACTTTCACAGAGCCCCTCATCCAGTGGACCTGTCCACGGGCCATGATGCAGTCTGTATAGACACCGCTTGAGCTCCTAGGAGAGGGACAGCACACACACACACACACACACACACACACACACACACACACGAGTGTTGTGACTTAAGGCTAGGCCAAGGAATATAAAAGAAAGAATTCTACGATTCTAAGTAAACAAAAGAACTTGAGGAAAACTCAAGATAACTTGTCTGAAAAAAAAAATGTGTCGTGTTCATACATGACTTCATGCTTTTGTTTAGCGCGGGTTTGTTATGTTGTCAAGGTTGGCCTTCAGTTTGTAGAGATCCTCCAGCCCTTGCCTTCCAAATGCTAGGATCACAGGTATGTGTCACCATACCTGGCTCCAGTATGGCTCCTTGGCGGTGAGAGAAAAGATGACCGAGGACTCTGGAGGGGAAAGATCCCTAACAGGAGAGGAGAACCCGGGTGCCTGGGCCGGTTTGAGTACTTTTGCTTCTAACTCTCTGTCCAAAGAACAGGATGTGCTCAGGGCTGTTCTACAGGAATGGAGGACAGATTACAGATTGCATCTGCCCCGGGGAATTGCCTCCGGCGTGACAGTCACCAAAAGCCTGCTGAAGCTCAGGCAGGACCCACCATCCCCAGAACAGAGTAGCTTTTTTTTTTTTTTGCCTTGAGAAAAGGGTACGGGTGGGGAGCTACGGCTGAGGAGAGAGCCTTTGCAGATACATATTCAATCTCTTGGGAAACTCACGTGTATCTTCTTTGGGATTTTCTCTCCCCCACCCCTACCCTCCATTAGCAGCCCAAGCTGGCCATGACCTTACAATCCTCCTGCCTCCGCTTCCCCAGTCTGGTGTTTCCCGGATATACCACCACCCTTGGCACGAGGATACAAATGTGTCTGAATAACGATGTGAAATTGAAGACAGTGGTTTGATTTGATCCCTGTCCCCAGTCATTAAATCATGAGAAATAACTGGGTTCATTCAAGTGCACATCATAATGACTGGACGCACAGTGTGGGTCCTAAAGGCAATAATCTATAATAATCTCTCTTTCAACGTTTTAAAATTTCTGTGTTTGTGGGTTTACGTGTGCAAGTGAGCGCTGGTGTGTGTCATGACGCATGTGTGGAGGTCAGAGGGCAACTTCAGATATCAGGCTCTCACCTTCCACCCTATTTGAGAGCGGGTTTCCTGTTGCACATGCAGCCTCCCACCGTGCTGTGGGAACACTCGGGATTACAGGGTGAGGGGAGGGTGACACACAGGGGGTCACCAGAGGCTCCGGGAATGATCTCTTTTTCTCCCAGGGCTGCAAGTCTTATAAAAATGTGTGCAGTCGTACGGAGAACTGAGATTGTCTCTATTTTCAAGACTTGATATAAACTGAGGACACGACATTCATTACATATTTATCTTCCCCAACTTTTGTTGTTGTAGTTGTTTTGTTTTTCCAGACAGAGTTTCTCTGTGTAGTTTTGGTGCCTATCCTGGATCTCACTCTGTAGACCAGGCTAGCCTCGAATTCCCGGAGATCCGCCTGCCTCTGCCTCCCAAATGCTGGGATTAAAGGCGTGCACCACCACCACCTGACTATCTTCCCCAACTTTTAAATAGAGTCTCACTCTGTAGCTCAGGCTGGCCTTGAACTTGTGAAGATCCTCCTGCCTCGGACTATAGTAATGAGCCACAGAACCCAACTTTCAAACTCATAATTAAAAAAGAAAAATTTTTTAAACTGGGCTTGGTATTGCACACCTTTAATTCCAGTACTGGGGAGGCAGAGGCAGGTCAGTTTCTGAGTTCAAGGCCAGCCTAGTCTACAGAAAAACTTTCAGGACAGCCAGGGCTACACAAGGAAACTCTGTTTTAAAAAACCAAAAAATGAAAATAATTTTTAAAAAAATTTTATGTGTGTGAGTGTTCTGCCTGCATGTATGTATATGTACCATGTACATACTTGGTGTCTACAGAGGATCAGAAATTCGAGATTGTTTAAGATTACAAGATGAGATTGAGGCCGGCCTGGGATGCACGAGACACTGTCTTACATACAAATAACGTGGTGACACATAACTGTAATCCCAGCACTTAGAAGGCAGAGGCAGGGGGAGTATCTCCGACTTTGAGCCGAGGCTGGCTTACCCACTAAGTTCCAAGCCAAGTCTATATAGTGAGACCCTGTCCCATGATCCACCCCAAATAAAAATATACTAATTATATAAGTAACATATAAAAGTATATTCTAAATGGAAAGTTCAAGTGGTACAGATAAACCCTAAATCTGTCTTGACCCTATTTCAAAAATCTTAATAGTTCTACGGAGGCGGGACCAGGTCGACCTGCATCTGCGCGTGCGCAGACTTGCCCTTTATTATATTTGCCACCTAGAACTGTTTCAAGTAAAGTAGGTAACTGAGGACTTCCACGTCTCAAGAAGACCTGTGACCAGCTTCTACTCCGTTCAAGAATCACTCAGTGGGAGGGCTGGTGACGAAACCCAGTGGCAGGCGCTTGCCTAGCACTTGCAAGGAGGACCTGGGTGCCGTCCCCAGCCCCGCAAACATTCAAACTGGTGTCTGGGAATCACCACTGAGGGCCGCTGGTGCGGAGAGTCAGGAGAGGCAGACAAATCTAGGACTGACAAAGTGCAGTTTGCTAGGGAGACTTAGGGATCCCAGCATGTCCTGGGCAGCACGAGTCGGGGAGATCCCCAAGGCTGGGAGAGAAAGCTAAGCTTACTGCGAAGCTGTACAAAGCGGCTCTCGGCCAAGCACGAGGTACTTAGGCTAGGCTTTGCTACATGTCAATTAAGAGACACTAGACAGGCCTTGGGTATCCTGTACGGGTTGCCTGTAAGGGTAAAATGATGGTTAGAATGAAGATGGGTGTGCTCAGTGAGGTCAAGCAGGGTCCCCACACTTGATTCTCAGTGCCTACAAAGACTGAACCAGTAGAGATTCCACTAACTCAAAAGCCACAGAGCATCTGGTCATAAGGAGAAAAATGGCCACTCGAATCCAAAGTAGACAGCATGGCTAGGCCCCTTTCTGGTTTGCTGCTGTGTTTGCCTGGTCTCTACCGGCAGAACCGAACCCATGTGAGTCAGAATCTACTCTTAGAACAGAAGTCCTCTTACCACAGCCAGCCGTTAGCTGTCCCTAGGTGATAATTGGTAGAGGAACCTGAACAAGTGAAAACCTGCCATCCCTCCCTCCCCACAAAGTCATTATTTCCACCCCAGCCTCTTTCCCAAAACCGTTCAGGGACAGTTGAATCAGGAATTCAACCCTGTATAGGATCCTTGCCAATTTCTAAACTTAAAACATCATGGATTTGAAATAATCAGGGGGAAAAAAAATCAAAATTCCTTTTTAAGGTACAATATAATTACTAATTGTATTCCTTGAATTAAACTATTAGGCTAAACTTTAAAAATAATTGGCAATCAGGGCATCAGTTAGCAATGTATGTATATGCATGTATATATATACACAGATTTACATAAATATATGAACCTGGGCTTTTTAATCTACTAACACTCGTTTACGTGGGCCAAAATCAAGTCAGAAGTGACGAAACTCGGACTCTACTCCATGCATGAGGACCAGGATTCTGCTTTGCACATCCGTATCCCTCCCTTCTCGCCAACATACGCTTTGAGGACATACCCGTACGTGCATCTTGATCGCTTATTTTTCATGAGATCACAATAAATGTGTATTGACCTTTAAAAACCTAACCATGTCGAGCCCTTGGAGATACAGGGCTTTAACAAGACAGTCAAACACTTGCCTGTGTCACACAACAAACACTGAGACACTGGTGAAGACAAAATTCAACGTGTCATCATCAAAAATGCTCAAATGGTGACAAATGGGTGAGAGAGAAAATACAAGGTAAAGAGGGAAAGGAAATGTCCTGGCATAGTATGTCTTCATTTTGAGTGGGTGGGGAAGTCCTCTTTCAGGGTCCTGTTTGAAAGGAGATATGAATGATAAAAACAGGGCCACCCAGGCCATGATCCCCAGTGTAAATGGAGAAGCCAGAGAAATCTCCAGGAAGCGACTGGCGACGGTGACGGTGACTTACTAGGCAGAGAAGGGCGGAGGAGAAGGAAGAGAGAGACAACACACAAGGATTCTGTCCAGCAGGATGGTGACCCACCATCTGAGGAGACATTCCCCAGGACAGACTGGTGCCAGAGAGGGAGTTCTTCTTCCTTGATGAGTTCTTCTTCATCCTCCTTGCCTTGCTGGCTCCCGATCTGAGAACCGACACAAAGCGCTGTGGTCAGAAGATGTAAGAAGGAGGAGCAGCCTGGACGCCCAGAGCTGGTCTGGTACTATGAGTTGGCCTTGGTTTCACTGTGGGCTGATGTGGAGTGACAGTAAGGCTCTGTTGTTCTATCTAAGGAAGAAAGCGTCGTGGCCACCCTATCAGGCCAGGCGACTCTGCAGTCAGAATGCAGAAGGTAAAAACAAGGCCACTTGGCAGCTGTCTGAACGCAGACAGAGCAGGAGCCCTGCTCAAGCCACAGATGATCAAACTCTTCTAACCCAGCTACCAATGACTGACAGCTACCCAGGTGCAGGGTCGCCTCCGTCTAGCGTGCCTGCCTCCTGGTAACAGTTGCTAAGATAAGAACCACAGAGTGACTCCATCTCCTGACAGCATCCATTCCAGAACCAAAGTTTGCTCCTTTGAACTTTTCACCAATTCAGCAGGTCCTGTAAGCCTCCGCAGCACCCTCCTGTCCAGACACTCCAGGCTAAGCCTCTCCAGACTCCCTGGCGCACGTTCTTTTCTCTATAACAAGCTCCGCACACGCAGGGGGTTCCTGGTGTGCTTGGGCACGGATGTAGGTGAGAACCCATTCTGCAGGAGAGCAGAGAAATTGTTCGCTGTGTTGGGTGGTAAGGGCAGTCCGTGGAGGTGATGGAGTGTGCAGGTAGGTAGGCTCATTCTTGTAAGTTACTCTGAGGCCCTGGAAACAAAACGTGTTGCCATCCGTTTAGCAGCAAAGACTGGTCAGAGTGGCGTGACTGACGTCGTAGGTGGCAGAGTGTGTGGCGAGTGTGGATGGAGAGAGTGATGGAGGAGTGATGGAGGAGTGATGGAGGAGTGATGGAGGAGTGATGGAGGAGTGATGGAGGGAGCTATTGCTTGTTTTTCACAGAGGAAAAAAAGTAATTTAGTGAGTGTAAAAATTTTCTAAGGGTCAAGACGGGGCTTCTGATCTCTTGTTTTCAGTGTGGTATCTATTCCACACCCCACTCCCATCTTAACCACATGGTTTTGCTCCAGTTTTAGGATATATATCCTAAAATGTATATATGTGTAGTATATGATGTATGTGTACACACACACACACACACACACACACACACACACACATATATATATAATTTGGTGGTGGTGGTCCTGGGGATTGAACCCAGGGCTTTGAACATGCTAGGCAAGTGCTTTACCACCAAGTCTCATCGTGACAAAAAGAAAGACTTTTGCTTTCTTCATGATACACTAATAAGTAAATGAAATTATTTATTGGCTTAAAATAATCACCTAGTATGAAAATTGCAGCAGGGACTTTAATAGGTGAAATAATTTACTCCAAACCCTTGAAGTGAGCATGGTTCCCCACCAAGACAGCAGAGATGGGGACATCTTTGCAAGCAGCTCTGTTTTCCTGAGAACTTGAATGCTTCCTATCTCACAGTTCTCCGAAGCTTTCAGAGAAAGCACCAGGACTCGGGTCAAACCCCAGACAGTTAGGGGACTGAACCTGGATGCCACCCCTGGCGTCGTTGATGCCCAAGAGGTGCAGAGGAAAGAGTAGCTAAGAAAACTTGACATCTGGAGGAAAGACATTCCAGTGAGTAGAAACGGTCCACGTTGGATTCAGAGGCTGGGACTGATGTCAAAGACAAAGGAATGTTCCAGGCCTCAGTCACACATTGTCTCCTTCACCCTAGAGAAGACAAAGGATGGAGACCTGAGCCCCAGGCTGGGAAGGAAACCTCTCATTTTCTTTTCTTTTTTTTTTAATTTTTAAATTATTATATACATTGGTGTTTGACCTGCATGCCTTTGTGAGGGAGTCGAATCCACTGGAACTTGAATTACAGATAGTTGCGAGCTGCCATGTGGGTGCTGGGAATTGAACCTGGGTCCTCTGGAAGAGCAGCCAGTGCTCTTAACCACTGAGTCATCTCTCCAGCCCTTCTCATTTTCTTTACATGAAAGTCTGTGTGAGGCTTCCTCTTTCTTCTTTACCCTTGGACCCCAAACCCCAAGAGCAGGACCCACCGCTGACAGCCTCTGCACCTTCCACGGCATGGGTCCAGGGCTGCCTGCAGGTAGGTTCTTGGCCATCGACTGACTGGTTGACTTCAGATCTGAAGTACACCGAAGAAGCATTTGAAACTCTCTTGACCTTCTCTGATGGGACAGTTGCTGGCTTGGGAAGGTGATTTAGGGTGGCTTGTCAGCGGGGTGAGGATTCTGAGTGCCTGAAAAGAACATCATGATTAGAAGAACAGCACATTTTACTAAAAATACATGGTTATCTTTGTTTTACACTTAAATGAAACATTCTGTGTGAAATTTGGATGATGTATTGAGGGCAGTTTCTCCGGCACTATTCCTGAGGCTGATGAGCGCCACCCTGCGGGGAGTATTCTGTGTGTGGTGCTGGCTGGTGAAGGGCTGTCCCCGACTGTGGGGTGGGTCCTGTTTTCAGGTGGAGAAGGAAGAGGAGACATTTTCCAGAACTGTGGGAGAAGTTTTCAGAAAGCCAAGTGGCCAGTGAAGGTATGAGTTCCTTCTCTCCCTCCCTGCACAGGAGGCAAGGGGAGGCCAGTTCCACTCTACTCTCTGCAGGGAAGCACCGATCTCCAAAAGAGGTCTGACCTTTATCCGGGGCTCCTGGGGGATAACTTTTGATGTCATTCTTTGCTTGGGTGTCTCAAGTCATAGTGGATAGTCAATGCCATTCTGGTTGGGGACTGGCCACTCCTAGGTAACCCAATGGACAAAGAAGGCCTCACCAGAAAGACCTGCCATGTGACTTTGGGTGGGGGCTTTGGGTCCCCAGTCTCAGTGACCTGAAGTCAGAGATCAAATGTCATTCAGCCAGTCACATTATGTAGCAAAGCCCGGACAACTGGACACTGAGGCTTGGAGAGCCTCCTGGGCTGACAGTCTCTGTACATTGTCACATATGGTTACCACAGGTAAATATCCCAACACGTCCAGGCTCCCTGGATAAAGGATGACAGAAGAAATGAGAAAAAAACCCTGCATTTGAGAGCATGCTGGGCTCCCTCCCCTCTGCCTGCTCCTTCCTGGGGCCGACCAGCCTCTGTAGCTAACGGCAGCTTTCAGGGACTCTGGGACTTTCTAGATGATATCAAACCAGAGGGTGCTGGCGAATCCCTGAGCTTCCAGCTGATGGCAAGAGAGAGGAGTCTTGGGAACTGCCCTCTAGCTTTGTACTTAGCTCTGCACACGGTTGAGATCGGGCTGCTTCCCACAGCAAGTTACTTCTTCGTATTGCATAAAAGAGACCTGTTTCAGACTAGGCTGCTGTGAGATGTTCTGTATGTTAAATGTGTTGCTCTGATTGGTTAATAAATAAAACACTGATTGACCAGTAGCCAGGCAGGAAGTATAGGCAGGACAAGGAAAGAGGAGAATTCTGGGAACAGAAAGGCAGAGTCAGAGAGACACTGCCAGCTGCCGCCATGACAAGTGAGATGTAAGGTACTGGTAAGCCACGAGCCATGTGGCAACTTATAGATTAATAGAAATGGGTTAATTTAAGATAGAAGAACTAGATAACAAGAAGCCTGCCACGGCCATACAGTTTGTAAGCAATGTAAGTCTCTGTGTGTTTACTCGGTTGGGTCTGAGCAGCTGTGGGACTGGCAGGTAAGAGAGATTTGTCCTGACTGTGGGCCAGGCAGGAAAACTCTAGCTACAAAGAGAAAACTCCAGCTACACTAGGCCTTGTCCTGAGAGACTCCATTTTGAGGACAGAGGATGACTGTGCATGTTGGTGGACATGCAAATGACACCATCTGCCGGACACTGTCCTAGAAGTATCAACGGGTAAGTGACTTATTTTTCAAGCTAGAAAGGGGACTGGAGACATGGCTCAGAAGTTCAGAGCTTTTGCTGAACAATCTTGAGGATAGAGTTTGGATCCCAACATCCACGTAAGAAGCTGTGAGAAATCCAGTGTCCTCTCCAGCACACATGTGTGCACACACCCACATAAACAAATGTACACACACAAAAATAAATAAAAATTAATCTTTAAACACATATGTAAAGTAGAAAGGATGCTACCCTATAGATTTATCAAGTTGGGACTGTAGGACCACATGCAAGTATTAAAATCATATCAGGCAGCGAGATGCCTCAGGGGGTAAAGGCACTTGCCTCCAAGCCCGGTGGCCTGAATTTGATCCCCAGGACTCATTCAGCAGAAGGAGAGGATCAATTCTCACACATTGTCCTCTGACTTCCTTGTAGATGAAATTCTAAACAGTCTTAGTAAATAAGAAACACAGAGCCAAATACAGAGTTAAAGCCAAAGAGATCAGAGCAAGAGCCACCTAGCTTTAGCTTACCACCAGCAGTAGCTTCCCCTGAGAGAGCTTCTAATGTCTGACTTGTGTTTTTATTGCTTTCCTGATCTGTTTTCTCATTGGCTCTAAGCCCAGCCACATGACTTCCTCGTCACTGCCTGTCTATATAGACCTCCTGGTCTCTATGGTTGGTACTGGGATTAAAGGTTTGTGTCACCACACTTAGCTGTGTCCTCTGATCTCCAGGCAAACTTTATTTATTAACATACAAATAAAATCACATTTCAGCACAAATAAAATATCACCACTTTTCCTCTCATGTTTCTGTGACATGCACATGTATGGCGCGCGAGCGCGCACACACACACACACACACACACACACACACAGAGAGAGAGAGAGAGAGAGAGAGAGAGAGAGAGAGAGAGAGAGAATTAGATGTAACAAAAATAATTAAAATCCTAGCAGGAAATCCAGGCCCGAGAACTTACTGAACACACCAGACCAAGGGAAAGTTTCAGCATTCTCACTATGAGGAGGACACCTAACACCATGATGGTCCCCACTGACCTGTCATCTGGTCACCCAGTGTGTGTGTCAAGGATTAACAGGCAGAGAACTCACAACAAGTCTGGGACTTCAGTTTGGCTCAGCCCATCCTGTTGATGCGGAGGTCTATTTGAGTGGCCATCCATTAATAATTCATCTGTCTGGACCCGTTGTCTGTCCACCTACCTGTTCTTCCATCTGTACCTAGTCCTACCCTTCTACAGCCTTTATGGTCCCACACTTAACATCTACAGTTGACCTCGACCCTGAGGCTTGACTCTTTTAGTGTCCCCAGTAACTCTCCAGCAGGGTTCACTTGACAGTCTCCTTTCCCTGCCTCCCTTCCCCATTTCTGTCTGCCTTTCAGTAAGGAATCTTTGGAACTCCTTGCAGTCTGCAGGGGCCTCTGTCACCCTGTGTAGCCACTTAGACATCTGAATCTGTCTAGACGTGTACATACATATATAGATGTGCTTTCTGTCTGGTATGTAACGCACCATCTGAAAGTTGATATTAGTAGTTAAGAATTAAATAAAGAACCTACATTTGCCTTGGCCAGCTCTCAAGGGAAGCCAGGACCACTTGGCAAACTGTAGGCAATTAAATGGTGGAGCACGTTTACAGGAGTCATTGAAAGACACTTAAATGATGGTCAGCTCGACCCACAAAGCAGGAAACAGAAAGAAAGAAAATGTGTAGCTATTGAAAATCTGGTCATTGTTTAACACAGACAATGTAATTGTATTCAGAGAAGACTTCATGTAATTAACCGAAAAACTATTAAAATAATAACCTAACTTCAGTTTCCTTGGGTCGTTGTGAGATTAGCATTTTTAGGATTCATTAACTTAAAATGGTGCTTAAAATAAAAATAATTAGGAAAAGAATTTTAAGCTATGACTGGATTTTAAAAGTCAGTTTTCTTTCTTCCTGGGATTCTCTTAATGACATGAAAGGGTTCTGCTATATATAATCTTCTAAGGTATTTATATTAAAAAGCTTTTAGGTAATTGAGGCCAATTTCTGACATTGTTTTTCAATCAGGAAAGATTTTTGACTGAAGCTGAGAACTGATTGAAGAGTTAGCTAACTGATGCTACTCAGACTGCCTGCAGTCTACCTGCTGCTCAGACTGCGTGCTGTAGGCCAACCCAGAGCCCCCCATGCTACGTTTTAGGGGCTGGGGTGAGGTGGGGTGGGGTGGGGTGGGTGACGACATGTGTTAAAGGTTTGGTCCCTCAGGTGACACTTACGGCATTTAAAGGATCAAAGGATCGTACCCCATGGGAGGCCCTTAGATTACTAAGATCAGAAGGGAATTAGGAGATTCTGACCCTTTCTCTTCCCCTTTGCTCCTTGGCTCACGACACTAGAGCCTTTGTTCCATCATGAATTTCTGCCACGGTGGAGCAAGATCTTCTGCTTTGCCAGAAGACCGAAGCAATGAGACCAATCAACCACAGCCCAGAACTCCCATTTTAATTTGCTTCCTCTTGAAGAGTCAGTTATTTCAAGTATCTCATTATAGTACCGGACAGGAAGGACTGCTTGCTAACCTGCCTTGCAAGGCACAGACGAAAAAGCTGACCTAGGAGGGGTCTGAGACTACTCTCCTTTCATTTCCAATGCTGTGACAAAATGGGTTCTTTTGGCTCCGTTTGCCTGCATAGACGCGGTGTCCAGAGTCTGAGGCGGCTGGTCACATTGCGTACAGACAGGAGGCAGAGAGAGGAATGGAATGCTGGTGCTCGCCGGGCATCCCAGGGAAGCCCCCCTTTCTCCTCAAGTCCGGGCCGTGTTCAGATTCTCCCTGCATTATGCTGTTTCTAATGCTCTCCCTCCTACGGTGATCATGGCCTCGGGGCTCTTCCGTTCTAATCAACCTCACCTTTGGAGGAGATTATGAATTATAAATATGTGGACTCCGCCGGATGGTCTGTCCTCTGCAAGGTGGACAGACATCCAATCTGTGGAGACCTAGAAAAAAATGAAGGCAGAGGAAGGAGTGTCCCAACCCTTCCCGCCCCTCCAGTAGCCTGTTTGCTCAAGTTGGTCCTGCATGTTAAAGTTCTCAGCACCTCTCCAAATAGCGTCCCAGGGACGCCAAACCACCCCCCCCCGCCCCCCAAGGCCTTTTTAGGGGGAGGCTTTAGATCCACATATAACCATTGCTTTCCTTTTGCCCACTTTGATCTGTTTGTTTCTTAGTGAGAAGTTTGGGTTATGAGGTGAAATCTTTTGAATTTGTGAGTGTAACACTTCCTGTCTTGATTCAACCCCTAGACCTGCGGTACCTGTGTTCTACAATGTTTCCTTTCAAATAGATTTTACAGTTTAGATCCTCATAGTTTTAAGAGACATTTTAAATTTTCTTCAGTTTAAAATATTTTTCTAGTTTTCCTCAAGATTTTCTCTTCAATCCATAGTTTACTGAAAAGAATTTTTGTTTAATTTCTGAATAGTTGGAGATTTTCTTGTTTTGTTATTTATTTCTACTGTTATTCCATCATACCTAGAAAATATTCTTTTTATTATTTCAATTTTCTAAAAGCTGTTAAAATTTGTTTTATTTTATAGAGTATAGTTATCATGTACTATATGTATTGGAAAGGCTGTAGCTTTGAATAGGGACAGATTTTCTATTTCTGGGATGAATATACTTGGTTATGGTATATTATTCTTAGTTTATATTGTTGAATTCTTCTAAATTCAGCAAAACTTGTTGATGGGTAGAGTTTTTGTAAATGTCAAGTCAATCTATTTGGTTGACAGTATTGCTTGGTTATCTACATTCGAAATTTGTTCCTCAGTATGGAAGAAGAGTTTGTCTCTAACTATGACTTTACTCTTTACATACTTGTCCTGTTCTGTCAATTTTTGTTTCACACATTTTGAAACTCTGTTATTGGGTTAATAAATGTTTAATACTATGTCTTCTTTGTAAATTGATATTATCATTGTTGTTGTTAAATACCCATTTTTTTTCCTCTGAAGTTTGCTTTGCTATTTATATAGCCCTTCAGCTATTTGTTATTGCTGTCTCATTTTTAAGATAGGGTCCTGTGATGTAACCCAGGCTGCCCTTGACTCCTGACCTTCCTGCTTCCATCTCCCCAGTAGTGGGGTGTGCCGCCACGGCTGGTTCCCACTCATTTCTTTTTCTAAACACTTTCTTTGTATTTTTGCTTCACTTACATGTAACATTACCTTTGAAGTCAATTTTTAGATAGCACATAGTTTATGGTTGGTCATCTGGCCCAACAGCCTTTGCCTTTCAGTTGGGTTTAGACTAAGCACCGGGCGATAGTTGTGGGCCTTGTCCAGCCCAGGTCTGTTTCTGTGAATGAACTTCTGTGGGAGCACAGGACACCTGTTTCTTAGTTCTTCAATGGAGGAATTCAGTGGCTGTGGCAGCATGTGTGGCTTCAAAGCCTAGATTTATTACTTGGTCTTTTATAGCAAAAGAAAACCTTAACTTCTTGCTTAAAGAGTTCAGGTTAATATTACTATTTCAACATTATTTTCTCTTTATTCTCTCTTTTTCTTTTCTGGTCTCTGTACCCCCCTTGCCCCACATTCTCTTGAAGCATTTGAACATTGTGCAGCATTCCATTTTGATTTTTTTCTTTTACGATAGTGACGGTAACTGAATTCACAGCCTCCTATGTGCCAGACGGTCTTGACCGGTAAGCCACACCACTATGCCTCCATTTAAATTGATACATTATGTTTTTTGTTTTCTTACCCTTCATTACTCTGTACTCAAGTGTGTAGCATGAATCTTAAAGGTACAAGTGCTTCCTTGAGAGCGTACATACAAACTATTAATATGCCAAAGTATTTAATTCAATGTGGGTTAATGTGAAATATAGCAATCTTACCACCCTGTAGCTCCTCTTACCATCTCCTTTATATTGATATCTATCTTATGCATCACACCTATGTACATTCAAAACAACCTACCATACAATAATCTTTACTTTCAGTTACACACCTTCTTTCTGTCTTGATACAGGGTCTTGCTACTGTGTGGCCTAGGCTACCTTGGAACTCACGGTGTCCCTAACAGTCTCCTGAGGCTGGGGTACAGGCGTGTGTCACTATGTCTAGTTCAATCACCAAACATTTAAAAAAAGAGTTCGAGTCTAAATATTTCCCAAGCTAGTTGCCTTTTTATCACTCTTCAGCTCTGATGACCTGAGGGTTTTCTTTTGTTCTTCTGTTATTTTTCTTTCTGTGTTTCATTTCCTTTTTTTTTTTTTTTGAGACAGGGTTTCTCTGTGTAGTTTTGGTGCCTGTCCTGGAACTCACTCTGTAGACCAGGCTGGCCTCGAACTCACAGAGATCCGCCTGCCTCTGCCTCCCGAGTGCTGGGATTAAAGGCGTGCGCCACCACGGCCCTCTTTCTGTGTTTCATAGGGCGTCCACCAGCAATATGGTTTTGGTTTTCTTTCACCTGAAAATACCTTTATTTCATTATTTTGAAGTTCCCCTTTTTTCCTGCATATAGAAGTACAGGTTTCCTTTTAATTTTTGGGGGGGAGGGATCACTTTATTTTTTCATCTGTAGTTTTGAATCCAAGATCTAGAACCATTCATGTTGTTCTCTATTCCTAATGTTTCCAGGGAATACGCCCATTAAGAAAATAGAGTTCATGTACACCAAATCTTCTAGCAGATTCATGCAGGGTAAGTCATAGAGATCCAATGATGGTATTTTTAAAATGTATTTATTTATGTATATGCACACATATGTCCAGGTGCCCATGAATGCCCTGGAGCTGAAGTTACAGGTGGTTGTGAGTTGCCAGACCTGACTGCTGTACTCAGGTCCTCTACAACAGCAGTCAGTGCTCTGAACCGCTGAGCCGTCTCCCCAGACCCCTAAGAATGACTCTGAAGGCCTACTCTCTTCCCCGATTCATATGCTTTTTAAAATAAGACTTATTTGTATCATTTCCTCCCAATAACAATACAAGCCAGCACTTATCCACACGCTGCTGTACTTGCTGTGATCTCAGTGAACACTCAGCACAGCCTGCCGGCCATTCTCTGTCACCCACACTAAGTGAGCAAGCAGAAACTTGGGAATCTTAGTTAACGTGCCCCAAGTCTCCAGGTTAAAAAAAAAAATGAAACATAGGCTTAAAACTAACATGCCTGGACTGTCCATGACTCAGAAATCAACATCTGTGGAAATATTAGGGGCAGGTGATATTTCTCCTGGGCCAGTTTCTGACTTATGTGTTTCTTCTTTCTGACTTGACTCACAGGCAGAGAGGACATTCTTCTAACCTATAAAAGATGAAAAGACCAGAAGGACAGTTCATGTTTTCCTTTGATTTCCCCCAAAGACCTTTCTTGGTATTTTCAACAGATGATGTCAGGGCAGCGTTATGGCCAGCACTTAGCTTTGGCGAGCATTTAGCTGTCCCCACTTGGCTTGAGGCTGACGTTAGTCTCAGCTCCCTTGACATGAGTTTGCTTGTGACACGTAAACCTTGACAAAGGATGCAACCAATTTGTTTGTGTGCCCTTCTCCTTCATCCCAAAGAAAGGATAGTAAATGGCCTGTAGTAAGTTCTTACTAGACATGGGATCTTAGTTAAATAATTTGCCTTATTGTATTATTTAATAATTTCTTATTTGATCAGAAGTGTGTTTTTAAAAGCATCTGGGGATTGATACCAAATTTATCTTCCCAGAGTAAATATATCTTATAGAAATCTATTCTTGGGGCTGGAGAGATGGTTTAGTTGTTAAGAGCAATCACTGCTTTTCTGGAGAACTTAAGTTCAGTTTCCAGCACGTATATCAGGTGGCTTATAGCTGCCTGTGACTCCAGCTCCAGGGGATCTGATGCCCCCTTCTGGCCTCTGTGGGTATCACACTCATGTGCACATATACACACATACATACAGACACACCCACATGCACGTAAAGGTAAAATCTTTAAAAAGAATCTATTCTTTGTATGTGTGTGTGGGAAAACCATCAAAATGTTAGCAGTAATGATAATTTTCAGATTTTATGCACTGTTTGTTGTTTGCAGTACTGGGGATTGGACATGGGGTCTTTTGCTGTTTGTTTTTTTTGCTTTTTTGAGACAAGGTTTCTCTGTGTAGCCCTGGCTGTCCTGGAACTCACTCTGTAGACCAGGCTGGCCTTGAACTCAGAGATTCACCTGCCTCTGCCTCCCAGGTACTGGGATTAAAAGTGTGCGCCACCAGCACTGGCTGAACACAGGGTCTTAAGCATGCTACATAAGTGTTCTACCACTAAGCATGCTACATAAGTGTTCTACCACTAAGTTGTCTCCATACACCTTGGTATTTTGCATGTAAAATTTTTGTAATAAAAATAGCTATTTTAAGAAGACTACATGAGTAGTCTAGCAGAAGGTGTAGGAGGAAGGAGTCAAATGCACGTCACGATGTTGGATGCCCAATAACTTTTGTTATGCTTTGCGCCTTCCTCAAAGCATTGAAGCAAGATAATAGAGTTTGAAAACCCTTGATAAATGAACATATCTTTATTATTCTATTAGAAAAAAAATGGGAGTGCAATTTTCATCTAGCGAATCCATATCCAGTGATCACCAGAGCCAGGCACATCATCTTTCACAAAGTAAACAGCACATAGCCATTTCCATCAGACTGACTGTAAGATTATTATGCTCAGAAAGGAAATTCCAGGAACCTGCATTCTAATTAACATGGAAATGAAATCCACAGAATAAATATGTATCCAAAGTGTATGCAGTCCCAGGGTACAGTGTAGACAGCTGCAGGTTGATTGGATCTGGTTGCATTAACAGCGTGAGTGTTTGCAGGAGAACATCGAGTGGAAAGTTGACATTCAGTTCAATTAAGAAGAGCAAAGTAAAAATGATGAAAGCAATTTCCTTTGTTCGGTTCAATTAGGCAGCCAACAGCAGGCTACTCTTTGACCTTCCTGGGAAGGTCCAGGACGGTTTCTAATGACCGTTAAATGAACAGCCAGACTATTCTTACAAATGTTTAACAAGCAGGACTTAGGAAAGCACATTCCGGATGGAAAAATCAGCCAAGGATGATTTTGCAAGAATGTTTGTGGCATGGTTTATTGTTTCGAGTTATCAGTGTTCAATCTGGGGAGCCAGGAAGGACTGGTGAGTGTACCAGATAAGAGTGAGTGTGCCTCTTGCTGATTTGTGTTCCAAGAGCTGAGTGAACAAAACCAACAAAAGCCCCTTTGGGTGCTTCCTGACGTGGATGAGGAGCAAGCCTGGTGTTTGCAAAGATGCACAGTTTCTCAATTAGTGTGTCCACTTGTGGGACTACAGCGTAAGAACAGTGCTGGTTCTGCCCAAGGTCATCATCATTCCAGCTGCTTTTGCAGTAAGGGGCATACTGTTACTTCATGGACCAGTCCACACTGCCGGGCTGTGGAAATTAAGTCTCTTCTCTGGCCGGCTAACGTCCAGGTTGCCAGGCCAAACACTGTGTAAACACTGAGCCGCTAGAACCGGCTTTGAGACTGTTGCCCTTTCCTCCACACCCCCATCCTTTCTCACTGGGCTTCAGAGTCAGCATTCACAGCAGACACTGTGGGCCACGCTCCATGTTGGAGGTTTCCATGTAAAATCTGCCACCATTTGGCCTTATAATTAGAGGACCCCAACAACACACCCCAGCTTGGGTGTTTTGACGCAAAACCACAGGCGCTTTAAAATGTAAATGGATTAGGTTATTGTTATGTTTAACTAAAGTAGTGCAAGACATGTTTGAATTCTGCTTTAGTACTATGGTTGAAGTAATATGCTCTACACAAGAGTTTTCAAATTCTAACAAATCAGGGTAGCATAAATAATAGCAAAGGTTTCCTTCTTCTTCCTCCCTTCCTGGTTTTTCTCCATTGAAATCCAGTGCATTGTAAAAAACTATCATAATAAACTTTTACATTTCCCCCTTAGCAGGTAGGGGCCCCTTGAGTCTGGAGTAGCCTTTCAGTGTGTTTTGAGCAGTAGTAGCTGGTCAAAGTGCTAAGGAACAAATTCAAGCCCGAGCTTCGAGAGTCGTCTCGTAGTCTACCATTGGAAAAAGACAGTCGCTGAGTGACCAGCCCCAGGAGAGCTTGCTGAAGCCGAGATTTGCTGAGCTGCAGAGACACAAGCTAAAAAAAACCAGTTGTAATCTTAAGCCACTAATTGCGAGGGCGATTTGTTGTGCATCAAAAGGTGAACAATGGCATAGTTTCTGGCGTCTCTAATCTATAAGGACACAGGAGCATGGGCTAGTGGAGGAACCGGAAGTATGAGCCTAACGGGATCCAAAGAAGAGCATAGCACAATCACCATCATTACAGCACAAGGGAAATCAGGGAGAGGCGAGAGAACACATGGCAAGAAGGGGTTTTCCACTTTGATACATTGTATAGAGTCTTGCCAGCCTGCTTCAGAGCTGTTTCTGGAATTTGCTGTCAATTTGCTCTACTGTCCGAACTGGATGGTACTGAGATAGGGATGGCTCTTCCATCTGGAACTCAGCACAGAGAATGCTCATGATGGTGTTTGTGATTTTCGAAGGTTTTGTATGCGTTGTGGCAATTGCTGCCTGACTGATAACCTCACCTCCTATGACCTCTCGGGGTTGAGACCCCAGGAGCAGGACTCTAGAAACTGCTGTCATCTGAGTGCAGCAGGAGCCAGTGGGGGCCAGTCTCTGCAGACAGCCTGGGAACAGAGGTCGGCTAGGCTGTGGGCATGGGCAGAGATCCGCACTGGACCCCTGCTCAGGGCAGGTGATTACCGAAAAGAGAGAGAGGGCTCATGGGGAGGCATACACCAGGTCCATATCTACTCAGCCTGGAATGGGCGGGTCTAGAAATGGTGAAGAGGAGTCCAAGTATGATGGTGCATGCCTTCTGTTCCAGCATTTGAGAGGCTGAGCAGGAGGAGCAAAAATTCAAAACCAGCCTGGGGCACAACATCATGAGTTCCTGACCAGCTTGGGCTATCTAGAGAGACTGTTTCAAAAGAGAAAAATAGAAGTTGAAGAAGAGACTGTTTTGAATATGTGAGACTTCCTATATCGGCAATAGAAAGAGTAAGAGGAACGGTAGTTGGGTGAATTAAGGGATGAACTCAGAGTGAACCTTTAGGAGACCAGAAGAGGAAGAAAAAAATGTCTGAAAGGGATGACAATTCTTACACAGCATCCCGTGTTTTCTTTCTCTCTTTGCAGCTTTTAGAAACTTCTCTTTCTAACTAGGGGTTTTGAAGTTTCACAGTGAAGGGCTTTGTGATGCACATGTGTTCTAGTCATCGAAGTGGGCAGCCTATCCAACCTTTCAGTCTGAAGACACGGCCTTGATTTCAGCAAGTTTTCTTCTAGTATTTCTTCAATAAACTTTCCCCACTCCTCTCTTCCCGGAGCCCTCACTACTCAGACGCCTCACCTCCTGTATTTGTCCCCTCCTGTTGTACATCTAACTTGTGCCCAACTTTCTAGATTTCCTTGTTTTTTTTTATTTTTTATTTTTTATTTTATTTTATTTTATTTTTTAAGGTTGACTCCAAATACAAGAATTTTACTGGGAATTTTTTTTTTTTTTTAATTTTTTTTTTTTTTTTTTTACGTTTACATTCAAAAGAGCAATGGGAAACACCAGAGAGGAAGAGTTTTATGTTCTGTTATGGAAAGACTATACACACAGTAAATGGAAAATCCAGAGATGGGAAGGCTGTTTTATACAATAACAACGGGGGCAGAATTGATATCTAGATTGGTATCATTTGTACTAGGAAAAAAAATCAATATTGCAGGACGCGGCAGTATAAAGTGAGGGAGGGCAGGAGGGAGGGAGGTGGCTTGAACAGCTGACACAGGGTCACCTTCCAGAGGGCTCTGTTAGGAGATTGGGCCCTGATGCAGGACATAAACACCGCGTACAGCGTGGTGGGGACCTGAAGGGCCAGGCAGAACCTTCAGTTCTCAGTGTACCAGGAGAGAGAGCCATAAACGGAGCCTTCTCTTCAAACCCAGAGCTCGAAAGGGGTTTCTGATCTTACAGGTTTTCAAGGGGGTGAGCAAGCTTCACACCACGTGACCTAGCCTGGCCTGACCTGATTGCTAAGGGGCACAGATGCAGCAGCGCTAGGTAACTCCTGCAAGGGGAGGAGCTGCAAGGCCACAGCGCAGAGTGTTTTCTCTAGAACTTTCTGTCAGAGGAAGAGCGGGACAGGGCGTGGCCCGATTTGGGGAGAAGGAAGGCAGTTCCAGGGCCTGTGACCTAACTGGAAGAAGCGATGGGGGAGGGAAGGATGAAGTGTGTATGGGGGTCTGTGGGCTGTGTGTGTATGTGTGGTGTGTCTGTATAGGGTTTGTGTGTGGGGTAGGGCGAGTGTGTATGTGGGCTGTGGGTGTGCACACTCCCCGCCCCCCCCCCCCCCCCCCCGCCCCCGCCCCCCCAACACACACACATGAAGGCCAGAGCTCTGTGGATCTCCACCTTATTCCCCTGAGACAGGGTCTCATAACCCGGAGGTAGGCTGGCAGCAAGCAAGCCCCTCTCCAAATTTTTGTTATTGTTGCTGCTTGAGACAGGGACTAACGTAGCTCAGGCTAGCCTCAAACTCACTGCATGACCTAGGAAAACTTTAACTTCTTATCCCCCCTGCTTCTGCCTCCCAAGTGCTTAGGTAGCCATGCCCCAGGTCCGTGTAGGAGTGTGAAAGAGGCCTCCCGCTCCTTAGTTAAGCACTCCAAAGACTACTACAGCCCCAGCTCATTGTTAATTGTCTTTGGTTCTTCTGAGTTCCTTTCTTCTTCTAGGCTGTTTTTCCTCCCTCTTTGCTTTCTTGTGGGAGGATCTTGAATTCAGGATAGCTCCGGGTGGGCTGCACGCTTGCCCACGGCTCATCAAAGAGTGGGTTTTGCTGAAAAGCAGAACTCAGGACTTTGACGGGGACTCTCCACATGTCAATATTTGTAGGTCTTTCTTCTGGAGTGATTCTGTGCTTCTAGAAAAGAGTCCTCTATTCTTTGGCCTGAAGATTCTTCAGCTAGGCCATTGCTGGTGTTCTATAGCAAGAAGAGGTGGTGGGGAGGAGGAGGAGCAGCAGCAGCAGCAGCAGCAGCAGCAGCAGCAGCAGCAGCAGCAGCAGCAGCGTGGCTGTTAACCTTCAATGTGCCAGTGTGCAGCAATCCTGTTAACCCTCAGCATGCCAGTGTGCAGCAATCCTTTCTTCTTCCTGATGTCCTCCCTGGGCCTGGTTCTCCTGAGCTCAGAACTTGTATAGTTCTGGTTTTTCCTCACTGCAGACGTGAGGAAGGAGAGCAGAGCTAGGGTTGTAACTGCATTTTTTTTTTTTTTACCGACTTTCAACTTCAGATCCTACTCACTTCCCTGTGGGCCTCTCTGCTCCATTTCGTCATTAATCATGGCGTTACCCTCTTCACACTGTGACTTAGCATCGAAGGTGTTTCCTACCTATAGGTGTCAAAGTGGGAGTTTGTATTTCTTATTTATTTATTTTATAGATTTATTTATTGTGTATACAGTGTTCTGCCTGCATGTATCCCTGCAGGCCAGAAGAGGGCACCAGATCTCATTACAGATGGTTGTGAGCCCCCATGTGGTTGCTGGGAATTGAACTCAGGACCTCTGGAAGAGCCACCAGTGCTCTTAACTGCTGAGCCATCTCTCCAGCCCCATATTTCTTATTCTTTTTTTTTTTTTAATTACTTTGAGTGATTTCTTAGCAGGGAAAGGTATAGAAACATCTTCCCTCTGTCACGTTAAAATTAGAAGTCTTTAATCTCTCTCCTCATTTACTATGTCCTCTGTCACCTTTAGAACAACTTAAAATCTCCCACCTTTAGATCTCCGCACGCTCTCTTCTTCAAACATGCTTCATCTACAGGCTGATTCCACCACATGGAAGTAGACTCTACCATGCACAATGTGGAGGTGTCTGGGCATCATCCGTTGGGAAATCACATACTGTGAGTGGGCTCATTCAAAAGGAAACACAATTTCTTTCAGTACACGTCTGCAGTTTCAGGCAGACCCTGAAGAGTCGAGTTTTCCTTGTACTCTACCAGCTGTATGCTGTTTTCACTCATCTGTGGGCTCACACTTTCTGATAAATGTATGTTTTTCTTAGAGCTCCTCGGGTTGAATTTACTGGAAGAATAAAGAGGTGAGAATATGGGAGTTAAAATGCTAAAACATTAAAATATCCCAATATTAAAGGAATTTCCCCTAATTTGCTTTCTATCGTGGTTAGGTTAGTACCTGGGTGGAAATTTGACTTTATATTCTCAACCCAACACTCAAATCTCTGTGTAAGTCTGGGAAATAGGAACTGTCAAGTTCAGGCTCCCTAATAAGTTCAGAGAGAGTACTGTAGGCAGAATGTCTTTAAGAATAAACCTCTTGTTTATAATAAGCTTAAAATGTATTGAAAGATAATGCAGGACAATGCTGGGATAGGTTATAGGAAGCATTTTTCTGTGATTGTATCTTAGGTACAAATCATCCCCAAGACACTGTGTTCGTGATGTCTCGGCTCAGTTGTGCTGATCTTGAGAGACCTTTGCTGGGTTTGTCAGCACACCTCAAGTGTTGTCACAGTGGAAGCTGAAGAGGAAAGCTGGTTCACTCTGCACCATGCACCATGTTGGCGATTTCACGTGTCAATATTTACTATGCATCATTGTGCATCACGGATCATGTTGTTCATCAATATTTTATTTGAATATTTATTATATCTTTAATTGTGACCAGAGACATGGGCTCACCTTGCCTAGGAGTCCAGGTCACCTTGTTCTCTGCCTTCCTCCTGATAATGATCATGGTCCGATGCTCTTCTTGGCAGGCCCCATACATCCCTCCTCCCAGTGACGCCAACCACAACCTTCCCGTGCCGTCAGCACCAATCTTTTCCTCTTCTCCCTCCGTCAGATTCTGAATCTCTAGAATCTGCCTCCATCCTTCTGCTTTGCACTCTTCTAGTTCCTCCCAAATAAGTGAATGGTTTCCTGAGAACTCCAAATTCCCTGCAACTTGAATTTTAGGGTATTAGAGTTGGGACTGAGCCTCAAAGTCGGCTGGTTCCGGGTTATAGTAGAAAGTCAGGAGCAGTTACAAGAGGCTTGGAACTCAGATACATGGGTGGGGTTTTCTTTCCTTGTTGACAAGACTCACACCAATATCATTGTATACATGATTTTTTTTTAAATTAAGAAGTGACTATACCCTAAAAACCCAGGAACCAGCAGCCTATCCACTTTACAAAACAGACGCACAGCAATGTAAGTTCAGAAAGTAACCTAGGTGGCCCAAGGTCACACTGTGAGTTAGGATCCGCTGTATTTGGGGTCCAGTCACCAGATTCCCAGCCCTTGAGCTCCCCGGTATCCCACTCCTGAACACCATGGATCTCCACAATTCCATGCAGAAATGAAGGATTCCTGCTGGATACTGGCTGACTTGGGAGGCAGCAACTTCTCCCTCCACACAAATGTTAAGCTTTACTGAAAATCATCACTTTGATACATTAAGGCAAATAATAAAAAAAATAATTTTTAAAAAAATGGTAAAAAGAAAAAAGAAAGAAAGAGAGAGAGAAAAGGAAAGGAAGGAAGGAAGAAAGAAAGAAAGCAAGAAAGAAAGAAAGAAAGAGAGGAAGGAAGGAAGAAAGGAAGAAAGGGAGGGAGGAAGGAGAGGAAAGAAACCAAACCTGTCTTTCCAGTCAGACATAGGTGAGTAAGATGCCCTCAGTTCCAGGGGGCCACTGAGGAAATCATGGAAGAGCACTGCTTTTCCAGAAACTAATGGTGTGACTGTGAGAGAGAGCAACAGGATCAATGAAGTAGGCTGGCCAGGAAGTTGGCAATGCAATGTGGGGGCTGATGGACAGTTTAAACTATAGTAAGAATGGCCTTTGTCAAGAAAACAAGTAACCACAAGTTCTGGTGAAGATATGGGGAAAGAGGAATCCTTATACACTGTTGTGGGAGTGCAAAATGGTACAGTCACTACAATAATTAGTGTGAAGTTTCCTTAAAAAGTGAAAAGTGGGTATGCAATATGGCCCAGCTACACTACTGGGCATATACCCCCATGGACTTTATATCCTCCTACAAAGATACTTTATATCTCTCTACAGAGAACATCCATGCTCATTGCTCACAAAAGCCAGGAAATGGGATCAATCAGCCTATAATCTATCAACTGATGAATGGGTAATGGAAATGTGATACATTTACACAATGAAATTCTATCTGGCCGTAAAGAAAATTGAAGTATAACTTTGCAGAAAAATGAATAGAATGGGAAAAATATGAAAGAGATAACCCAGATCTAGAGAGACAAACACTACATGTTCTGTTTTATATGTAGGCTGCTGGGGGAGAAAAGTCGCCAACAGTTTTATGAAACTGTGAACCTGTGAGCTACTATAACAACCTGTCTGGCTAGAGGTGGTCACTGGTGCAATAATGGTATGAACTTACATGAAAACATGCACTCCTAAAGAGAAAGAGAGTGGGAAGGAAAAAAGGAGAAAGAATGTGTTGGGGACGATGAATGTGACCACATGGTAACACAGAGAGAGGTAGACTAGAATTTTGACCTTCTACCTATCGCTTGTATAGGAGACCTAGCATCACCAGGATTCCAGAAGTGCTGTGGGATGTCTTTTTGTATGCTATGAATATGTGTTGCTCTGATTGGTTAATAAATAAACTGCTTTGGCCTATGGCAAGGCAGCTTAGAGGGAGGAGGGAAAGGAGAGAGACAGGAAAGAGAAAGGCGGAGTCTAGGGAGACACCAGCTTGCTGTCCAAGGAACAACATGCCAGCAGACCAGTAAGCCATGGAACACGAGGCAAAACATAGATTAATAGAAATGGGTTAATTTAAATTATAAGAGCTAGCTAGCAAGAGGCCTGCCATAGGCCATGCAATTAGTAATTAATATCAGCCTCTGAGTGATTATTTTATAAGTGGCTGTGGGACCTCGAGCAGGGAGGGACTGGAGAAACCTTCCGACTACACAGAGGCTTAGTTTTAAAACAAGTTCTTTGTGGGGCAGAGAGATGCTACTCTTCCAGAGGACCTGAATTGCGGGAGCAAGCTCAGATCTCTTGGGTGCCTCTTCAGAGGTCTCACAGCCTGGGAGTGTTGTACCTGTGTTGAAACCCCCAGAGACCACCAAGAAGCCCGGTTTCTGATGCAAGCACACAAGGGTCTTTTTATTGTCAAGTTCGAACCTGGACACTGCCCCGTGGATGGAGGGAAATGCAGCGGTGGCCCTGGCTCAGGGGTAGGAGGGGTTTTAAAGGAAAAAAACAAAAACAAAAAACACACAATTACATGCCTTGGTGATTTTTGGGATTGAGTAAAAGGGATACAGGAAAAGTGATTTTTTTGAACTATAGGTCTAGACTTTTGGCACAAAACCACATTTGAAACTATGGGGTTAGACATTTGGCGCGGAACCATAACCTGCTGACAGGGTATCTGGATATCTGCAGGGGCCGTAAACCTCCAACAGGATGTCTGCAGTAGCATCCGGATCTTGTTAAACTTTACTCCCATGTTTCCTAATTGGCTGCTTCTAGGGTATCTGTTCAAGTTGTCATGGCACATTCCTGAGGTTCTTCCTGGAACTGAG